>CM056198.1:18616992-18751992 GCA_029692085.1 Gymnothorax javanicus
CTGGAAACAAAAACAGTCTAAAACCAGCTTCACATAAACTTAGCAACTCATGCAGAGTCATGCCACTATGGGGCACCCAGGTATTCGTAGAAATTTCTATCCATCTGTCAGATGGACCAGCTTGGCCAGTGATACAGTGACTCAGTTGTTTGAGGAGTGTTTTTTCTGTGGCCAGGTAGCTCTGGCAGAGTCTGGCAGGCAGGCCTCAGACGGAAGGTTCATCTCCGCTCCTTAAGCAGATGGCCCTTTCCCTCGGCTCTCCAATTTTGTTTGGCCTCGCAAGGAAACATCACGAAGGCCAAGGGAAGTTGGCGGGCAATTTTGTGGGACACTTTGGAAAAAAACAATGTCCTTTCCTTCACTATATCATGAGCTTGACTGTGATTTATAATGACTGTTCCAACAGGGAAACTACATTAAATGACGTATCCAATTGCCAGAACTACGGAGGATTGCAGACAGTGCATACACGTTTATACCAAAGGTTGGTCCCGTGTTTCCTTGCTAGAAGATAGCGACAAAGGAGCTAATTACAAACATACTTGCTTTCCTTCATAAAACAGAAAATTCGGATGCTCCTAGTCGTGGCCACTAGCCAAACTGCATCTGGTGCGTGTCTGTTCGCGAGGAAGATTCCTTGCTCCTCAGAGGATTCAGATGCACCCTGGAGCTTTAATACTGGAGGCTAAGCCATCATGAATATTGTACTGCATGCCTAATTACCCACAGGCTTTCTGCACATGACATTGCACATGAAGATGGCCTTATCAGGAGTGGCTTATTTGGCTTACACTGTTTGATTAACCTTTTCGCACTGCCACTGAATGTGCCCTGGCAACAGCCCGTTAAAGGGTACCAGAGCACAAAACCGCCCAGGGACTCAACCTCACCACCTGTCCAACGGCAGTAGGCTGACTCTACACGCCCCCATGTTGAGACCTCCCAACCTCACCAGTGTAATGGGAGTACTCTTCATTAACCTCAGGGGCCCTTAAAAAAACACCCCCACTGAGACGTGCTAAGTAACAAAGTCTAAAAGGTCATGTAATCGTACGCATGTAATTTCCATCTCAGCAACTCCATGTAGTCACGTTGGTTTTTCATGTGTGCCAGTTTAATAAGGATTGGTTCTCCTTTGCTGTTTTCAGGAAAAATCTCTGGTAGATTCATTGAATTAAACATGTAACTAATTATATTCATGATTGCCACACTGTTAATATTGATGCCCTGTAGTGATTTAGGCCGGGGTGCATTGAGCTGAAGGATGTACAAGAAAGCAAGTTCAACATTAGCTTTCTTTCTGTTAGCTGGCTCCACAAACCCCTATCTTGCAATCAGAGATACCATTAGTTGCCACGGTAGGTTACAAGAGAGCCGCCTTTGTGACATTGAAAAGCCTGGCTTCAGGCTCGACATACCTCGCTAACTCACTAATCTCGCTTCGAAGTACACCCCTCTGGAGCTGTGCCTGCGAGATGACATTGGGAGGTTAGAATTCCACGGAAGGTAAAAGTTTCGTATGAAGCATTGATACGGGTAGGATTTATTCTCCCTTTGAGTGAACATAACTGGTATTCAGTTAAGATTGATCACCCTTCAGAGTACATCAGCTGCTGCTTTGCTTCTGTTCGCCCTCTCTGGATCTCTGAGCGCTGTCTGCCGTCAGCTTTCCTGGGGTTCCCCTGTTCTCCACTTCCTGCTTCTCTGTTCTCCCAGCTTCGCCAGCACAGCATTACTGCGCTACCTTCATGATTCATTCATCATGCTTGGCTGATTTTGATTTGAATAAGTGGGTTTATCTTTTGTATTAATTGATGCGCGTCCTCCACGCTGCAAGGACGACTGTAAATTGCTTCTGTTTTTTTGCTTTTGTGCATTTTTTTTAATCCTCGCATTTCACAGATGCATTAATAACTTTCCGACCTGTGATTTGTTTGTGCTCACTATGTGCGCTCATTGATTGCGCGGTCTGTGTGTGAACGCTGGTTGTAAACTGATTAGATATTCTGTTCATTTCAAACCCACTACTTGTTTGCATTCATTGTTCGCTATTTTATGTTGTTTGTTATTTTCTTTGTTTTATTAATATTCATGTTCATGTTCGACTTTGCTTTCCGTGCATTGTTCTTGACAGGGCAACTTTAATTATTTGGGTCGTGCGGCGAGAGCAATGTTGTTATTTTTTAGAAGTCCTGTGATGGGATCATTGTTCTCAAAAAACCACTTGCATATTCAGATCCCTCGAGTTGCCCATTCCTGCCGGAATGGGGAAGGGGGGGGGGGCTCTGCTGCTGTAAATGAGGGGTGTTTTTAGCATGCTTAATCTGCAGCTTTATTTCTGGCACCTGGACTAACACACTGATGCTGTTGCCATCCATGGGTATGAGTGAGGGAGCTGTTTTGTAGTGCACACTGCACTAGGTAAGTGGGGAAATACGGACACTCCTTTTCAGGCCTCACTACACCAGGGTGCTGGGCCTTCCACTCGCAGGTCAGATCTATACCATGACTCATTCTAAATGCTATATTTTGTTTTATCAATCATAAAGATATTCTTAAATAGATAGAATTTAAATTGCTTAATTTGGAATCCACCTCGCAGCTTGTCAAGTAATCACTCCCCGCTTTGTTTGCATCCATCTCTTTCATGCTTCACTCTGAGATAGCTGACTTAACTTAAACCTTAACTTAACGTAGTCTAAACCTAGCTGCTCATGACTGAGTTGACTGACATTTGATATGAACCAACCTCGGTCTGATCTATGCTGACAAAACTTCTTCAACATATGCATCATTGGAAAGCAGTGTCCACCAAATAAATTCAATATAAAGTAATTAAATGCAATGATTTGCGAGTTAGGGTTCCCTGTATGGAATAAACACACAAGTGGAAAAGCCATATCAAGGGAGGGTTTCTCACACTTTGTTACTTTTCAAATGTTTTTTTCATTGTCAATCAGCGATAGGGTGATGCTAATGCAAATCGCAGATTTTTGGGATGTTTAGGATGACCCTTGGGTATCTGGGAGCAGGTCACAAATTCCACGACACACCTGGATCTTCCAGGAGAGCTGGGAGGTCTGTGTCCTGCAGAACTGTAGCTACAGCTTGAGATGAAGAAATACAACACAATAGTTCATTAGCCTGTGTGTCAGTATCCGCAACTATCTTTGTTAATAATCTGTGTATCTTTTATCATGTTTTTAGTTTTATTTTTATCAGTTTTCCCTTTTCACATTCGTCTTATCTCCGAATCTCCACGTGTTCTTGTTAATCATTTCACTTCCGTGTGTCATGTCTCCCTGCTCCCGAGCTCAATTAATTGTATGGGGACCCGCCCGGATGACATCATGAAAAACGTGAATAATCGTCACGTGATGCAGATGTCAGGCAAGCATCGGGCATCTGCCATAGAGAACCATTGAAAACGAGATGCACTAAACTGCTTGTTATTCGTTTTTTCTCCATGGAATGAAGCGGAAATGTGTGCTCAAAGGTAGTTTAAAAATAGAATTACTCCTCCCGAGGCATATATTGATGAATATGAATTGATTACACTAAATGAATAGGCGAATGATGAGCGGTAAATTTAGTCACACTCCTCCCTTTCTCCCCCGTCCCAGGCTGCGACTTACGCCCAGGTAACCTGGTTAACCTGCTGCCTTCTGATACTTATGTAGACCCACCAGCAGCGATAGGTGCATAAAACTCCTTTAGTTGTCTTCACAAGCTTTGTTCCCTTCCCTAGCATTATTCTTGAACATCAACATATTTTACATACACTGCGAGGTTTGAAATAAGCGGTATCGCATCACATTTGCGATCTAAAAATTCCTACTTTCGAACCAAAATGAACAATACCGGACCAATGAATCACAGCCGCTGCAAAAGAAAATCCTAACAACATAGGTGGAATAACTTCAAACTCTAGCATAGAATCATACAACTAGTGTATTATCAAGTAGGTTAACCAACTGTTACCAAGCTAGCTTGCCGTTTCAAACCTGTCACAGGGGTCACAAATTATTGAACACGTTGCTTTTGCATTTCTGTAGCTGGCTAAGCGCAAACGAAAAAAGGGTTGTTATTGTCGCGGTTTGTGTTATCTGGATGGCCCCTTATCTGTGTTTCCCCGTTAGCTGTCAATGGTGAAGGGAATTTTTCAGAGCCATTGTTGCTATTGCTTGGTCTGCTCTGCCGAGCCAGCAATGCGTTTCTCAAAAGAACAGGTGCGAACTTACATAGTTGGAGCCATTGACAGTGAATGGACGAACTACGTAAGTTGCTAGCGTAGTTAAAAAAGTATGCTTTTGGAAAACACACCCCAGGTCCCCATTGTCAACACAAGCTAGATCTAAAATAAAAGTTGATAAAATCACCTAAAAACCTACTTTTTCAAACTCGGTACATTGCCTCCTGTTGTTCGCTTGCCCGACTTCCGGGTTCGGAGAATGACGTTCACCTTACGTACAGACTATTTTTAGATATCGGGCGGGTCCCCATCGTATTATTTTCTTGTTTGTAACCTCGCCCCTTTGTTCTCTGCACTCACATCACTGCCCAGCTATTTCTCATTTACCCATTAGTCCTTAGTCTTTATATTTTCCTCTTTGTCAATCTTTTGTCACGAGTTTCTCTCAGTTTCTTCTGATCTGCGTGCGCTACAAGCCTTTTTCAACTGTTTCTGCTCTCTGTGTTTGATCCGGTTTTCCTCCAGTTTTCTGGTTTTGTGAACGATTGATTACTGGTTTCTGCCTTGCTTGCTTTTTGACTTTAATTCTTGGATTGAGATTTCAATGCTGAATTCTGCCCGCCTGTTTTCCGACTCTGCCTCAGTCTACTGATTTTCAGTTGGTTTTCAAACCTATATAGTCTGACCTCCTCTTGTGTTTAATAAACTTCATTTTATTTTTCACTCCTGCCTGCACCTGAGTCCCTGGATTTCATGTCACACCTTGCAAGCTGCAGTTACTTATAACTGGTTTCCCACTGCCTTTTGTATAAGTAGTAGCCATAACTTCAGCTTTAGAATTACCAGTTGAGAAAGTTTTGTTCAGACTTTTGCAAAGATGGTTGAGAAATTAAGACAAAAAAATCACATCCCAATACCTAGTCCACAGCAACTAGGACTCAAACCAAAGCCTCATACAAAATGGCCAATCCATCAACCACATACACGTCATAGTCATTTTATTAGGTATAATGTACACTTGCTTGGAAATGAAAATCTGCATTGGGCCAATCACATAGCAGCGACTCAATGCATAAGAGCATGCAGACATGGCAAAAATGTTGTTTTTGTACACAAGCAAAACTTGAGAATGGGTGAGAAATGTGATCAAAGTGTTTGCTAGCGAATGATGAGGTGGTTTGAGTGTCTCGGGTCTGCTCTGGTCTCCTGGGATTTACACACTGACCCATCTCTACTGCTTTCAGAAAATGGAGCGAAAAAGAAAAAAAAAACTGTGGGCTCAGTACTCAGTACTGTGGGCTCTTTTGTGAATGAAAGGGGTCCGAGGAGAATGGCCAGACTGGTTCAAACTGACAGGAAGGCATCAGTAACTCAAACCATGCGATACAAAGATACTATGCGGAAGACTATCTCTGAATGTACAGAATTTCAAATCAGGACTCTTCAGGGGGGACGCGGTGGCACAGTGGTTAAGTGTACTTGATTTGGGATTAAAAGGTCCTGAGTTTAAGTCCTTTCATGGTGTGTTCTTGGGCAAAACACTTCACTCACACAGTGCCTCACTCCACCCAGGTGTATAATTGGGTACCAGCAAACTGTCAGGGAAACCTGACTAAGAGCTGGGGGGCAACCTGCAATGGACTAGCATCCCATCCAAGGGGGAGTAGCAATACTCCTGGTCGATTCATATTACAGAAACTAGAGTTAAGCATCCGCCTGATGAGCCTCATTGGCTCGGGACAGACTTCGCCTGCCGGGACTCCTCAGTCCTGGTGAGTGTGTGTGTGTGTTTATGTGACGTGTGTGAGAGTGAGTGCTTGTGCGTGCATGTGTGTGAGTGAGAGTGCGTGAGTGTGTGCGCATGTGTGAGAGTATGTGCGTGTGCAAGTATGCATGTGTGTGAGTGAGACTATATGCGTGTGTGTGGGTGTGTGTGTGTGTGGACCCAAATACAGGAGAGGATGAAATCACAGACGAAAACACAGTTCACTGCATTTATCAAGAAAGAAAGAATTTAAAGGCGAAACAAAAACCTACTGCCCACTGGGCAGAGAGAACAGAGAGGCTATTAAAGATGAAACTATACCCAAAAACATTGAGAGTCCCGCTACAGCTAGGCTGAAGCTACAACAGGAAACAGAGGAAAAAAAATAATTACTCATAAGCAAAAAGCTAAACTCTCACAAAGAGAGACAGGCTAGGGAACTGGGAGTAAGCACAAAAACAGAAGAATCAGCACAGGAGGAAAAGCCTTAAATAGGACTCTATTCATGACGCGTGGCCGAGCTGCATTTCTCACGCTTTTAAATAAGTAAATGCACATTCTTTTCCTGGAGGGTTTTCCTACACCGCTAAGATAGTGCTTCAGGACTGCGGAAACAGGCCGGCAGCGTGACTGGAGCTGTGACCGTGCTGGTTTCAGGACCTCGGACAGCGGGCGATGATGCAGTAGCGACACACCATGAAGTAAGGGCTGCCGACTCACGCATTTGGCATGAGAAATGCGTGAGATTCAGTGGCATATTCACATTCCCGTTCTGTAGTCAGCAATTACTCAATCAACACAATGCAGGTGTTTCACAATCATTCAAATTGTTTCAATGAAATAAGACCAATTGAAACGTTTTTATGTAATTCCATTGCTTTCAACCCCCGAGTAAAGAAAACCGTGAGAAGTCAGGAGTCATAATTGATTTCCATGTTACTCGAGGTGAAATCCACCGTTACGCATGTGAAACTGATAAACCTCCATGCACAAGGACTTAAATTCCACCTGAGAATCTCTTTCAAACGTGCTGATTGAATAATTGCTGACCACAGCCTGGGAACGTGAATATGCCACTGAATCTCACGCATTTCTCACGCCAAATGCGTGAGAGTTGGCAGCCCAGACGAAGTGGATCAGCAAAAGCAATAGAAGGCAATTGCGGGTCTCAGTCCTGTCAGCTAAAAACTGGACAGAATGCCTGCAGTGGTCAAAGCCTCACCAAAAACTGGACAGTAGATGACCATAAAAATCCTGATTGGTCTAACATCTATTGGTTTCTGCTACCACATGTGGTGAAAAGGGTCAGAATTTGGTGTAAACAAACTGAATATATGGATCCATCCTGCCTTGTGTCAATAATTTTGGCTGGAGGCTGTGGTGTGATGGCATGGAGAACTTTTTTTTTATTTCCCATCTTCTAAAGGTTATTACTGGAGAACAATGTGCCAGGTTACAAGGCACATCATCTCAGGTGGTTTCACGAATGTGACAGTAAGTACTGTGCACTCCAATGGCCACCACCATGACCCCATTTGAATCCAATGAAGCCTCTTTCTGTGTGGTGGAATGGCAGGTTTGCAGCAGAGCTTTGAGAGCCAACGAATCAGTGGTGTGTGATGCCATCCAGTCAACATGGACAATAATCTTTACTGACTGTTTCAAGTACCTTGCAGAATCCATGCCATGAATAATTCAGGCTATTCTACGGCAAAAGAGGGATCCTACCCAGTATTAGAACGGTGCAGATAACAAAGTGGCCACTGAGTGTATTTGCCCAAAAAGGCACCAAATATATAAACCTGTTCTTATCAGTGCTACAACTGTAGCATAGTCTGACAATTTCAACCCCTCTCAACTGCTCTTTTTAAAGAAAAACGCCTTTTAGATAAGATATACTTTATTTAACACTGTGG
The DNA here is from genome assembly GCA_029692085.1 of Gymnothorax javanicus. Classification (NCBI taxonomy): domain Eukaryota; kingdom Metazoa; phylum Chordata; class Actinopteri; order Anguilliformes; family Muraenidae; genus Gymnothorax; species Gymnothorax javanicus. Next base: position 18,624,866 of record CM056198.1, read on the forward strand.
GTTAATTTGTCCTCTGCCTTTTATCAATCCTAGTTATACTGCAGCGCTCGGGGACTAACTCCAGTTCTGAAGCCAGAGCCTTGGTGAAGGGCACAGGAAGAGGTGTTCCTATAGAGCAGGGATCCTCAAATCTGGACCTTGAATCCAAATTCAGTCCAGGTTTTCTTTTATCCCAGGAAAGTAAATGAACATTGAGTACCCCTAATAGGCTAGACTGTCTTGACACCTGACTCCCAGGTAAAAGGAGGGTGGAAAACCAGCAGTTCTCCGACCTTGAGGACCGTGATTTGAGGACCAGGGCTAGAGAGCATGTTTTACTGGGCGGGGGAAACTGGAGTTCCTGGAGGAAACCCACAAAAACAAGGGGAGAGCATGCCAACAGAGAGGGGCCAGCCAAGCAGGACTCAAACTCAGAAACTTATTATGAGGCAACAGGGCTAACCCCTGCGCTACAGAGTCACCCAGCTGAAACTGTTGACAGGCAAGCACGACAACAGAAGCAGCAGCTAACGGCATAAAATTTGAAATAGGAGTCAAGTTCAAGTTTATCTCAAACACAGTTGTAAGTACTCAAGTTGTAGTGAAATGTGTCGCTGCATGCTTCCTTCATGCATAATGTATATAAAGAAGACAAAAAGTCTCGCAGGAATCCTGTATTTCTCAAAGAACTGACATTCCTCAGGCATCAGGAACGGGATAAGGAGCTCCATAATTTGAATGCATTCGAAGGCAATTACTGAAACCAGTGTTTGAATGCTTAAGTAATCAAAAGAAAAAATGTTTTAGGAAGTTTCAAGCCGTATGATTAACATTCATGAGGGGCGATCCTCAGAAGCGTGTTTAAATTAACAGACGATTCACTGCTGCACTTTGATTTCCTGATTGAAAGTGAGCGAGAAAGCAAATCTTGTTACCGAAACACTCAGTGTTACCCAGAGCTCTGGGGAATAGAATAGAACAGGGACTGATTATCTTAAGGTTTGCTGCAGCGGTGGAATATCTGAATATCAAATTAGTTAAATCTGCACCCCATATGAACACAAACGTTTACAAAAGCAATTATGGTGACATGTTTTCAAAACAATGAGCACCTACTACTCCTTAATCCGCCTTTGACACACAGTTCTCACCCGCCCCTCAGTACAGTGTAGTCAGGCCGAATAATCGGGCTCCTGAAATAGTGCAGAGCTGGTGACAGACGGCTGATAGATTACATGAGAAACATGGCGGCTGATATGATGCACGGCTCAAACAGACAATTCCCTTGGTTTTTGTCTCTACAGTCCATGAATAGAAGAAGAACCACAAATCCCCACCAGGACTGACAGACTAAAATTTAAGGCAAAAAACTTTTTCATAAATATTCATAAATTTGCCACATACTTCACTCCAAGCCATATTTTATTTAAAAATTCTGATTTTTGAAGAAGAAAAAAAAAACTTATCCTGGTAAATATTTGAAAATACTGAGAAAGTTAAACTGGTGTCGTCCAAATATTTCCAACTCTTAATTATGTCTTAGGATTACAGTCATTTTCCCTAAATTAAGAGGATTATCCCAGTGCAGTAGATAAAAAAAGCTATTTTAATTTCATTGTGCCTCTGCTACAGTATGTGGGTGCAGTTTGGTACCGTGATTCAGGAAAAAAATACCAGAGTGGACGTATACTGTATTTGATGAACCTGGAATGAACACTCCAGGAAAAGATAGATCTGAATGCTTCTGATGGAACATTCTATATTCATGATAGAATCACAACAAGTAATTGAAATCACCTCAGCTGAAGAAAACTGAATTTTGAACAACAAAAAAAAAGAAAAACTCAAAAACAAGCAGAGAGCACATACCTCAGCCAAGGCCCAGCAGGCCCCCGCATGTCTGGATCACATGTGATGGGCATTATTATGGGCGTGATTATGGGCCATCACGCAAGTACAGTCATACCTAAAATTATTCATACCCCTACCCATTTTTGGGTTTTTTCGAGATATTTTCTGACAAATCAAATTTATTCTGTGCACAAATGACACAGTAAGTTGACATAAGGCTGTAAGAATTACAGTAAACAATTTTTCGAGAAATACAATACTTTTTGGTATTTTTTTTGACAGATTTACAAAAAATGCCATGTCCAGAATTATTCATACCCTTTTCTCAGTAATTGATGGCAAAGCCTTTATTCACGATTACAGCCTCCATGTTATGGTTCTGCCTCGTGTGCTTGTTTGTGCTTGTGCGTTTTTCCCCGTGCCTCTCTTGATTTGTTTTTCAGCTCCATTCCCACAGTCTGACCATTGATTCCCTCTTGCCCTGACTCCTGTGGTGTCGTGTGACAGCCTTCAGTATGCCTGAGTCTCGTGGGCCAATCACGTTTCCTCTTTTGGTATTGGCTGTGGTATTTCATTCATGGCTTCCACTTGTGCTTATTCTGGGTCTCGCAAAACTCTGAGTGAATGCGTTCTCTGATAGGGCCATTACTAACCCGTACTAACCAGCACTTAAGGGTGTTTGTATATATTTCGTCACATAGTATTAACCTTATTAACGCATTACCGAGTGCGAGTGTTTCTAGCTTTTGTAATTCCTGTCTAAGCTTTCCCTGATTAACTGCGTTTAAAGTTGTGCTTTCCTTTGCTTCTCTTGTGGTGCTTTTTACTCGTCAAGTTTAGATTACCTCAATCTAAACTGTCCAGCTTGCGTGATTGTCTCGAGTCATGATTGTTAAACTAGTTCTTGTGTAATTGTTCGTTTATCCCATGTGTTTCTGTTCCACCTGAGATTGCCTTCCGAATCCCCGCCTCCTCCCACGCGTATATCAGGAGGGAGGAGAGTTGAGACCGTCAGACGGGACTTTGTTTTGCATTTGTTTGGTTTCTCCTGAGCCTTCCTGAGTTTAATTCCTGAGTCTTGTATTTCTCTGCGCCCACGTCTTGTCTGCCCCTTGTCTAGTCTCCCGGTGTTCCCGTCAGTTAGTCAGGTCCAGTTTTTGGTTTTTGAGTCTAGCCACTCTAGGAGTTTGTACTTCTGTTTCCCCCTGCTTTGGGCAGTGTACCTTAGTTTCTCCTGTTGTTCAGTGCATGTGCACGGTGTTTTATTTCTGGCCTGTGTGCCTATTTCCTCCGAGTGTTTTGTGTTGTAATAAACACTTCTGGATCCTGCGCCTGGTGTCTGTCTGTCTACTTCCTAACACTCCAAACGCTTCCTGTGGTTGATCACAAGGTTTCTACACGTTTCCACGGGGATTTTGGCCCACTCCTCTTTGGCAAACTTCTCCAGATCCTTAAGTTTTGAGGGTTTCCTTGACATGACCTTGGTCTTCAGTTCCCTTCACAGATTCTCGATAGGATTGAGGTCAGTGCTCTGGCTTGGCCACTCCAAAATGTTCACTTTGTTGTCCACTAACCATTTGTTGAAGGATTTGGCAGCGTGTTTAGGATCATTATCCTGTTGGAAGATCTATTCCTGCCCAAAACCAAGTTATTCGCCGGATTGCTTGATGTTTTCACTGAGGATCTGGATGTACTGGTCCTGTTTCATAATGCCATTCACTTTAACAAGGTTTCCAGGCCCATTCGCTGAAAAGCAACCCCAGAGCATGATACTCCCGCCACCATGTGTGACCGTTGGGACCATGTTTTCCAGGTTGAACGCTTCACCTTTCTTACGTCAAACAAAAGCCACATCTCTGTGCCTAAACAGCTCCATCTTTGTTTGATCCATCCATAACATTGACAGCCGGAAACTTTTATCTTCATCCAGGTGAGTTTAGCGAAGGCTAGACTAGTTCTTGTGTGTCTGGGTTGGAGAAGTCTAAGTGGCGTAAGAAAGGTGAAGTGTTCAACCCGAGAAAAACTGTCCCAACGGTCAAACACGGTGGTGGGAGTATAATGCTCTGGGGTTGCTTTTCAGCGAAAGGGCCCGGAAACCTTGTTAAAGTTAATGGCATCATCAAACAGGACCAGTATATCCAGATCCTCAGTGAAAACATCAAGTAATCCGCCGAAAAACTTGATCTTGGGGAGGAATGGATCTTCCAACAGGATAATGATCCTAAACACACAGCCAAATCCATCAAGAAATGGTTAGTGGACAACAAAGTGAACGTTTTGGAGCGGCCAAGCCAGAGCACCGACCTCAATCCTATCGAGAATCTGTGAAGGGAACTGAAGACCAAGGTCATGTCAAGGAAACCCTCAAAACTTAAGGACCTGGAGAAGTTTGCCAAAGAGGAGTGGGCCAAAATCCCCGTGGAAACGTGTAGAAACCTTGTGATCAACCACAGGAAGCGTTTGGAGGCTGTAATCGTGAATAAAGGCTTTGCCATCAATTACTGAGAAAAGGGTATGAATAATTCTGGACATAGCATTTTTTGTAAATCTGTCAAATAAAATACCAAAAAGTATTCAATTTCTCGAAAAATTGTTTACTGTAATTTTTACAGCCTTAGGTCAACTTACTGTGTCATTTATGCAAGAATAAATTTGATTTGTCAAAAAATATCTCGAAAAAACCCAAAAATGGGTAAGAGTATGAATAATTTTGGGCATGACTGTAAATAAAGTATTCCTGGATCGAGAATTTGATGCAAATCACTCCCAAACTGAAATCATTTCTAAGTTGGGCCAATAAACACCTCAGGTGAAAACTTCCTAAAAATCTGTCGATCACCTTTTCCATAATGTTGCTAACAAACAAACAAACATACTTACCCACAAACTGAAGGTAAAATATATCCTCCTCAGTGGAGGTAATAGTGAAAAGCATAATCCCGTCTCATGGCCAATCCAATCCTCTCCCTGCTTTGCTGAGCTCTGATTGGTTCAGCTTTGGTATATCTGTTATGAGCCATATTGAAATGAGCCACCCAGCAGCATAACCCCACACCCATCCGTTTCTGCAGAATTTCATTGCTCATTAATACTTACATAACCGTACATTATAATTACTATTATAAATATTGTTTTAATGCACTTCACATTTTCCGGTTATCACGGACCTAAGCACTGTGCTTTTTGCTAATTTTTCCCAGAAGACAAAGAAGGCCAGATGTTGGTACAAATGGGGACTCCGGGGACATTTAAATTACATTTATTTGACAGGCACCATTATCCAAAACGACTTCACATAACTACGTACCAATTACAGAAGGTCATTGGCACACTTAAAGAACGAAGGTCAGAAACGGTACAATTCATATTAACTATCAGTTCATTCACATCCATGAACACCAGTAACACTAGTAAACTTTACTCACTTGTCACCATTCATACATAAAATGCAGCTTTTGAAGTCAAGTATTTTTTACACAGCAAACAAAGACCTAAGATACTATTACACATCAAGAGAGCGTCCACACAACCTACAGGAAATGGCCAAGGAAACACTAAGTTCAGAAAGCTAGAACCTGACCATACACAGCTGCGGAACAGAAGTGATAAGAGTGGGAAATGAGTCCTGCAGAGCCATAAAGACGGATATTAGCAGAAAGCCTAGAATCATCCCAATGCAGGAAACAGCAGAACCGTAATGGCGGATATGAACAGACAGCTCAGAATCATCCCGATGCAGAGAACAGCAGGGCCGTAATGGCCTCCAAACTCAGTGAAAATTTGAAGTTTATATATCAGTATCAATGTTTGTTCTCATATCCACTCTGTGAAAATCTGTGATGGATTCACACTTAGAGATTTCCGCATCATAACACATGGGAATCAATTAATTTGCAAAAGACAATAACCACTTTATTTTATAGACTGAAGAGATTGGATGCATAAATTAATCATCTGTATGTTGAAGTGTCTTGTGCCCATTCTTAGCATCCATACCACATAGTGCTCTGCTTTTCCACATGAGCAAAACCCACTCGAGGTCCTCACTCCTGTTCTGACAGCTAAACAAACGAGCACTAAACATGAACTGTTTGCACATGGCTGCTGTACGATGAAAAAATGAAAACACCACCCAGCTAACAATAAATGTTCTAACAATGTCTCTGCCATATTGTGTTGATGTTATAATACTAACAATAAACGAAGCTAACGTTGTGAGAACATTTGGCCCCAGCAGGGCCGTGCGACTTGTGAAGAAATGATTCTTCTTTTGAGGGGACAGTTTCAAAGAATGGGGTTCTCACGCTTGATCAGCGATTCCAAAATGGCTCTTTCCCCAAACTGATAGCACAAATAGATAGATCATCGCTTTTAGATAGCGCTTCTGGTGCGTAAGGCGCTATCTAAAAGACGGCAACCCAAGCCACTTTATAGTGATTAGATGGAAATTTGCCCCAAGCACCGGCAGTGTGTAGCACCCACAAATTTATGGCAGAAACCTCACCACTCATCACCTGAGGTGAGGAGGGGGGAATAACTTTTTATTCAGTAGAGTCGGGGGATGATTACGTAGCAGGTTGAGAGAGCCACGTCGTGAGGTTGGCCAAGACACTGGGGACCTCCCACATGCAGGTGATAAACTGTCACTAAGTCCCCCACCCAAACACACCCCAGCACCGCAGGGTACTCCTTCCAACCTGCAAGGGTTGTGCTCTGCACACAGCTCAGGTGCACGGAGGCAGGAAGTTGAGGACTGGACTCAGGTGCAAGGAAAGACTTGGTTGTTTATTATGCCAACTGCACAGCAGAAGGCACGAACGAAGCAACACAAAATAAAACAGGAATCAAGGTTCCTTAATAAACAATATAGTAATACAGACACTGAACATTGACTGCAGTAATAATGTATTGCAAATAGAAAACAAACAGGAGGCGAGGTTCCTTAATATAAAGTGCTGGATAAAAACAATATACAGCACTAAGTTAGATTTAGAGTTTAAAATATGCAAAATGCGGAGAATAAGTCTATACCAGACTAGAAATACAACGCAGGTATATTGAGACGAGACTTCGCAATCACTAAGTGCGGAGCTCAGTCTTAAATAGCACACTGCTACTGCAGAGTGGAAATGAGAAACAGGTGCAGGTGATAATTGAATAACGCGAGAAGGGCAGTCTGGGCATTAGTAAACCGGTGAGCTGGACGGCTGGAGGTGTGATCTTACACAAACGCTTACTTTGCAGTTCCTTCAATCATTCCAAACCCTTTATGTTTTTTTTTTTTTTTGCTTGTACACTTGTATACTACCAGCCAAAATATTACAAACACCCTGCATTTTTCAGAATTTGGCTGGTTTTTCTGAACTTAAAGCACTGTCTTAGCAACAAGAAAAAAGCAGAATAACATAAAAACATATATCTTAACTAGAAATGTGCAAAATGATTTGCTAAGAGATATGCATATTTAAATTTGACTTTCTACAAAGTACCCTCCCTTAGCCTTGATTACAGCCTGACACATCCAAGGTATTCTTTCTAGCAGTTTCCTTTCGGCTGAGATGTTAAACCGAAGTCCTGACTCACTGTGGTCATTAAGGATCCCATGACACTCTTCGACAAGAGTAGGAGGTCACCAGGTGTCCTAGCTAAATTCCCAACTTCGCTCTTTAAACCTGCCACCTAATCATCCCCTGATCTAATTGGCTGTGCAATTTATCCTCTCCCTCTCCACCTGATCCCCCAGGCCTCCCTTGAAAAAGGGATTTAAATCTCAGCAGGACTTCCCTCGTTAAATAAAGGATAAATAAAATAAGCAAAAAAAAGATATGAATTAGTGATGTGCACTGCCCCAAAACAAAAAAGCCCATTCAAAGCCATATCAGTGACAGGCACAGCAGATGGGTAGAGGGAGCTCAACAATCCAATCCTTTATACTTGTCTTGAAAAAAAAAATATTTCCACTGAGCACGCTCAAAGGTTTCCTTGCTCAATATGCCTTAGAAAGCAGGTGAGAGCTCCCAAACCTCCTGAGGACACACTAAATGGAATAAAATCTCTGTTATGATGGGGGATTCAAAAGATTTTGGAGTCCGGCACAGGGAAGAAAGAAGGAGATGAAAATTAAGTTCTGAGACAAAACTTACATATAAATTATGTCTGGAAGGCAAACAGTGTGCCGTGTCTCGCTAAAGTTATTGGTCTTTCTTTCGCACATTACTGTAGTGGGCAGGATAAACAGGAGGCCAAGACTTTACGGGTCGATCCATTGTAGACTTTGCTAAATCAATGGCGCATGCCTGTGGCATTACAGCCAGACCTAATAATACTCAAGAAGTGTGTGAGCAAATTAGAGCAAAAACAATAGCAATGGCTGCTCACAGCACGCATTCAAACTCTGGAACATTCTAAAGCAGTTCTGGGACAGAACACAGCACTGAAACACTCCTGATACAGCGTCTTAAGAAGCCATTAGAATGCAGTCAGAGGGAAAGGTAACAGCACAGAGGATTTTAGTTCACTGTGTCCCAGGCCAAAGTAGAAGTAGCTGACATCGCATAAAATCACCAGCACGCACCAGCTGATTTGGGCGGGAAACAGAGCAGGGATGTTCGTTCATGGCTGATACGCACTTCAGCAGATTATGGAGCAAAAAATAGCAGAAAATCCCTCTGTGGGAAAATATGTACTCAGATATTAAAGGCGAGCGATAAGACGAGAGGGAAGAGCTCCTGCACGAATATTAATTTTGTGAAGCACGGCACGTAATTTAAGAAATGATTCATCACCGTGCGCAGATTAACGATCTATTAATAATTAACGAACGCTAAATGAACGTGGAATGAATCTATCACGCTGAAAAAAAAAAAAAAAAAAGCGGGACGAATCTGAAACAATGCAGCTGGCCTCTTGGATAGCTCCCAGTTTAATTAGCAATGTGGTTTTAGCAACAGCTGGTCGGCAGTCGGGAGGAGAGACTGTGTGACTGTACATGCAGTCTCAGTCTTTGCCTGTGCCCTTCTCATGTCATTCTGCTGAGGCTCATCAGGGCGTAGATTGGTTTGTGCCTGGATGGTGGATCCGTCATCACTGTGCAGCTTGTACAATAGTAAGGGGCGCTTCTAAAGCGCTATGTGTTCTGTTTGTTATGATTCTGCCATGTCTGTCTTGATTCTGCCATGTTCATTATTGTTCCTGCCATGCTTGTTATGTTTTCCCTAGTCCCTGTTATGTTTATGATTATGTCTGTTAGGTTTTGCCATGTTCGGTTTCGTTTTTGTACTTTGCCATGTTTTCGTTTTTGCCATTCCCAATCCACTATTCTGTTAGATTCCGGTCCATGTCTTTGTTCATGCCCTTCATTGCACTTTGTCTCCCCTGTCTGGTCTTTTGTTAAGCTACAGCTTCTCCCCAGTCCTGCGTGTCACATGCTTAGGTGATTTCATGGTTTCTGGGTTTCAAACATTCCTTCCAATCTCGTTTGCTTCCTTCGCCTCTCTTTTCTGTTTTACTAACCAATACTAACAGTTTGTTGTTTTTGTTAAAGTTACTAACCCAGACTAACATTGTATATAATACTAACTTACTAACAAGCACTAGGGATTGTATAGCTGCACTTACTAATTGATTAACAAGCTCTCAGCACTCGCCCTGTTCTAGTCTCCGCCTCTTGCCTGCACTTAGTCTTTGCTGCAATTCAGCGGATCCTCCGCACCTGCTCCACTCTGTCCTACCTCTCATTATCTGTGCACTTTAGAACTCCCTAACCGGAGCTGTATGTCTTGTCATAGGCTGTCTCGTGTTCCCTGTCCGCGTTTTGGCTTTTGCCAATTTCATGTGGTTAGGTTCTCCCTTGTGTTTCCTCCCACGTAATTAGTCTGATCCTCATCACCTGATCCTAATCATAGCATGTGACTTCCCTTGAGTGTATTTAAGCTGTCTTCTCACTCCAGTTCCCCGTCAGAACGTTCCTCTTGTTTACCTGTGCTGCTATCATTTTTGCCTTGTACTCATAGTGTTACTCTTCTGACTGGACCGTCCGACTGATGATTTTTGGCTCTGCTTTTTGGTACTATTGTCTGCATCTGTTTACGAACCCTTTTTGCCCGACCACGAGTACTGTGATTGCTGCCCTGGTTTTCAACTCTGATTCTGCCCTACTGGATTGTGATTTTTGGATTGTGGACTTTGTACCTTTGCCTTCTGCCCTGCGGGGGTTTCCCCCCTCTTTCAATAAACTCATCTACTGCACTGCTTGGTTCTCGCGTCTGGTTCCTGAGCGTATCCTCACACTGTTGGGAGTAGTAATGGTCACTCCTGTGGTGCCATCCACGGCCCAAAGCCTGTAAAAAGCTGCATTTCCACTAAACACTTTGGAAATGGTACCTTTAGTATCAGTTAACTTGTATGGTCCAGTGTGTAAACCCTAGATCCGGTTTCCATTTTTCCGTCTCAGACAGTGCTCTTAAATGCAGATGGGGTTCTTTCCGAAAAGTATTCGCCACGTTAACCACTTGTAACTGGATCTATGACTTTTTGACTAACAGGTCACAAATTGTTAAAATCAGCAATACATTTTCAAAGTCATTGCCCATTAGTGTAGGTGCTCCCCAGGGTTGTTTTGTCTCCTCTTCTTTACTCATTGTACACCAATGACTGTATTTCTCATTCTGACTCAGTTAAAATCTTTAAATTTGCGGATGACACCACTGTGATGGGTCTGATTACTTGTAATGACGAATCCACTCACAGAGCAGAATTCTCCTCACTAGTTGAGTGGTGTTCCTTTAACACACTTATCTTTAAACATCCCCAAAACCAAGGAGATTGTGGATTTCTGCAGATACAAAGATTGTGAGCTTCAGCCCTTGGTAATGGATGATGAGGTTGTGGAAATGTTACAGAACTTCAAATACCTGGGGACAACCATTTCTTCTTCTCTTAAATGGTCTGTCAATATTAGTCATATTGTGCAGAAAGCCCATCAGCGACTGTTCTTTCTGCGGCAGCTCAAAAGAGTCAAGCTTTCAAAGGCTGGAATACCTCACTTTTACAAAGCTGTGATAGAAAGTGTTCTCGCATTCTCTATCACAGTGTGGTATGGTAACTCTTTCACAGAGCTGTGAGAGTGTGTTCTCACATTCCCTATCACAGTGTGGTACGGTAACTCTGTTAAAGAGCTGTGATAGAGAGTGTTCTCACATTCTCTATCACAGTGTAGTATGGTAACTCTGTTACAGAGCTGTGATAGAGAGTGTTCTCACCAATCTCTATCACAGTGTGGTATGGTAACTCTGTTACAGAGCTGTGACAGAGAGTGTTCTCTCATTCTCTATCACAGTGTGGTATGGTAACTCTTTTACAGAGCTGTGATAGAGTGTGTTCTCTCATTCTCTATCACAGTGTGGTACGGTAACTCTTTTCCAGAGCTGTGATAGAGAGTGTTCTCACAAATCTCTATCACAGTGTAGTACGGTAACTCTGTTAAAGAGCTGTGGTAGAGAGTGTTCTCACATTCTCTATCACAGTGTGGTACGGTAACTCTGTTAAGAGCTGTGATAGAGAGTGTTCTCACAAATCTCTATCACAGTGTGGTATGGTAACTCTGTTACAGAGCTGTGATAGAGAGTGTTCTCACATTCTCTATCACAGTGTGGTACGGTAACTCTGTTACAGAGCTGTGACAGAGAGTGTTCTCACATTCTCTATCACAGTGTGGTACGGTAACTCTTTTCCAGAGCTGTGATAGAGAGTGTTCTCACAAATCTCTATCACAGTGTAGTCTAACTCTGTTAAAAGAGCTGTGGAGAGTGTTCTCTTCTCTATCACAGTGTGTATGGTAACTGGTAGAGCTGTGATAGAGAGTGTATGGTAACTTTTTTCAGAGCTGTGATCAGAGTGTTCTGGTAACTCTGTTACAGAGCTGTGATAGAGAGTGTTCTCACAAATCTCTATCACAGTGTGGTACGGTAACTCTGTTACAGAGCTGTGACAGAGAGTGTTCTCACATTCTCTATCACAGTGTGGTATGGTAACTCTTTTAAAGAGCTGTGATAGAGAGTGTTCTCACGTTCTCTATCACAGTGTGGTACCTTAACTCTTTTACAGAGCTGTGATAGAGAGTGTTCTCACATTCTCTATCACAGTGTGGTATGGTAACTCTGTTAAAGAGCTGTGATAGAGAGTTCACACATTGTCTATCACAGTGTGGTATGGTAACTCTGTTACAGAGCTGTGATAGAGTGTTCTCACAAATCTCGATCACAGTGTGGTACTTTAACTCTTTTACAGAGCTGTGATAGTGAGTGTTCTCACATTCTCTATCACAGTGTGGTATGGTAACTGCTCAGCTGATGATGGGAAGGAGCTTAACAAAGTGGTGAAAATGGCATCAAAAATCATTGGCCAAGATTTGCCAAGCATCTGTGACATTTATAACACTCAGATGCTTAAGATGGGTCTGAAAAATTATTAGGGACCCCCTCACCCAGCCAATCCTCTGTTTGTTCCTCTTTCTTCAGGAAAGCGATTACATAGTATTAAGAGCAGTACCACTTGATTCTGTAACAGCACATATCCTGAGGCAATGAGGGCCCTAAACTCCTCACCTTCAGGTCTGTTCATGACCTCTATTGAACTGTGCTAATTACAAGACACCCTATCTTACTGGGTCACCTAGTGGGTTTTTACTGACTGGCCATTTATGTTATATTTACTCTGATAGAGTATATCTGCTTTTATTTACTCTCATTGAGTACATTTCATAGAGTTTTATCTACTCTGATAGAGTATTTTATGCTGCATATTCATCTCATATTAATGATTAATTTTGGATATTTCCATGCATATGTGTACTTGTTTTGCTTTTGTTGTTATGTCTTTGTATGGTTGTTTGAGCTCACACCAAGACAAATTCCAATCAATTTTACTGAGCTGGTAATAAATTAATGAATCTTGAATCTTGAATCCTGTCCTTGTCGACGTTCTTGATGATTATCTCTTGACCAATCAATGGACTGCAGTGTATTTATCTCCACATTTTACGATCAGATCAGTAAGCTAGGTACCTCAACAGAGGTAATAAACAAACGGGACTGATTGGCATGGTTCTACACCCAAATGTTGATGATGGGAACGCAAAACCAACCATTCTAATATGCAATGAACTGAACGGACGTGAACTGGACTGCATGGTGGAAATGAGGCTAAAAAGTTACTGTCTCTCCTGTAGTACCATGTGGCCTGCAGGATGTAGAACAGTTACTGGCTCTTCTGCAATACCACGAGTGGCCTATAGGGTGTAAAATAGTTGACTCCTCCCCTGTCGCATTGCGCGAGGACTGCAGTACGTAAAATAGTCCGTTGCTCACCGTCCTGCCTTGTGAACTGTAGGGTTTAAAATAACCAAAGGCTCTCTCAGTGCCAATTTACAAAAGAGATCATTGAAAAGAAACATCGAAAAAGCCAAAATCGATATTCTATCTTACACCAATACACCATGGACACAAATAACGGACATAAATAACAGACATAAATTACAGCAGCACTTCGATAAGGAAGGTAAAGCGCCAGAAGCAGAAAATACTTACAGACATTTAATGAGCTATTTTACTCTGTGTCGCAACAGTTTAATTCTCTTCTCCCCTCTTTCTCTCTCACTCGTGAGATCTTTTTCCTTCCTCTCCCACTTCTTGCCCTCTCTCCCACTATTTCTCTCTCTCTCTCAAGAGATTGTCACTAATTAACAGACACCTTCTGCCCCCTCTGGGACCACTGCAATGAAAAATAAAATTGTAATGAATACCAGTTTGATTAAATTTTTTTTCCAGATATTTTATACACAGAAGTAACACCAACACAGCCAATCAGGACAACTGGAAAATTAAACCCCGCGTTTTCACTAAGCACCGTCATGTCGCAGTCATGTCAGTTGTGTCGCAATCTTGTCAGCTGTTTTCATATCGGGCAGTTTTACCTCACCCACAATGTGAAATACCATACTTACTTATTTACTATGCATACTGAAGGTGAACTGTACCTTATCTGACCCTTAATATGGGTTTCTTGCATGTTGTTTTAAAAAAGCCAAATAGATGTAGGCCTAATGTCATGCAACGCAAGCAAGACCCTAAAATAAAGAATGACCTCATTCGGGTCTGACACTCAGGACCTGTGTTATCCTGCCAAACCTCTAGGGGGCGCTGTGAGTTTTCCCTCCTACTGGAGTAGCTGTCCATCAAGTGCCAACAGGCCCTTATACCAACACAAATCTGTATCCAGGCCCTGTTTCACAAAGCTGGATTACTGACCTAACAAGATAACTGCACTTGAATCTAAAACCCTCCTGAATCTTGAACGCTGGCTGATGGAAAAGGACATGTGGCAGGTTTCACTCCGTGCAGTTATCTAGCAAGCTCAGAAACACCCCCCAGCTCTCTCCTCAGACTTTAGCTGCATCTGAATAGTGTTTTTTGTTCCTAGCTCTTTGGAAATGACCCGCAAGTATTTACATGACAGCCATGGTAAGAGCTGTTCAAATTCTCTAAATGCGAAGGCAAGGTGCTTCAGCACTTCCTGACTTATCTCCTTTAGCATAAAATACACTGCACCATCCTTCACAAAAAGACAGAAGATAACACTATCCCACAATTCCTGGCAGCAGAAATATTGAAGCGATGCACCATCCATTCAGCCATTGACAAAAACAGGCAAACAAGCCGGACAAGGGATGCATAATGACGTCGCTTGTGTGAGTGCAGTCAGATTCTCTTAGCCACGCCGTTTGTCTTTCCCAAGTCAATATGAATTCTCCCTTAAATTTTTCCTTAACCTCATGACGTTTACCATAGATGTTAAGGAAGAAAGGTTAGGATTTAGACAATAGGACTTTTTTTGACTATTTAACCTCAGCAAGTGTTTCTGGTTTATGTAAGGGACAGACTGGCGGCAGGGAGGAGGTTTATGCTTAAAGGAAATACCATTTATCAGCACTGAGATGCGGTGGGGGTTTACTGCTGCCTGCCTCCCCCAATTTAACAGAAAAACAGGAAATGGTGATTAGCACAAGCGCTTAAAAGGGTTGATTCAGGGCCCTGCGGTGACAAACCAAATAAAACTATGGAGCTGGATGAGAAACAGCCCCACATTTCAGGCGCGAATAAACACTTCGAGCTCCCTTTACCTTTTAATTAGTAAATTAAATCCAGATCAGAATTCAATTAACGGCTCCATTGATCTTAACCGACTGGGGACGCGGGCTAAGAAGAAAACCCGGATTCCCATGTTCCCTGGGACAGGATCTGAAGACACTGCATCAGCAGATGATCCAGTCACACTGCAAGGGCCAAATCCGTTTGGAGATTTCATGCCAGCTCCATCTTAATTATTCAGCCGGCCGCGATCATTTATTTCAGTTGACAAGTCTGATTAAGTCCTGAGCTGAAGCAGCAGACAGTGGATATTTTCCTCCAACTGCAGGTGTGAGATTGTACTGAATCAGTGCCGGTGAGCATGTCTATTACGAAAATGAAGTTAGAATAACCGGGTACTGTGGAAATTGGCAAACACAGCAGTCCTCTCGGAGTGGAGTTATTCTCACTTGCTTTTCCGGCAGAACGCTTACTGCCAAAACTGCAAATGCTGCTCTAAGGCTAATGTGCTGCGCCACACCTGAGATTTTAACCTGCGGCACTTTAGCAATAATCCAAGAGAAACAAAACATTATTATTTATTCAGGGGGCGGATACTTCATTCTCAAGCAGAGTAATCCCCACTCCCAATCAGCAACTTCTTCCCTACTATAAAATTTGCAGCATCATTAAACCTTAAAAAATAATGTACTGGTGAGAACTGCATGTTCTGTCCAAAATCAGTTGTTGCTCTCTTCCTATAATAGTGTGCTATTGCTTAGTTTTCCAAAACAATATTGAGCAATGATTCAAGTCTGATCTTAAAAACCCCTACAGTCTCCACTTCCACTGCGTAACAAGCTAATGCCCAGTATGATCAATGCTTTCTAATACTTTTGAATGCTGTGCTAATTTACCTTTTTCCAGGTCTCATTTATACCCCTTCGTTCTACTGACAGAGCAAAAATGGAAGAGGTTAGGTTTTGTTCAATACCATACGGGCAGAATGCATAAAAAATTAAATCATGTCACATACCTATCAGACTTGGAATTAATGTGATGTGACACACGGGTTTGCAAACACTACACAGGCAAATTCTATTTAGAATTCAGTCTGTGTAAATACACTGAAGCAACAAAAAAAAAACATGCAAAAACGTGCTTGAGAAAGATGAAATTATTACTACAGTAGACAGACAGTAAATGTCATATGTTTGTGCAGACTCCAAAACAGATTGATTACGTTTTAGAATTCATATTTTGGCGGTAATTGCTTTTTCGATGCGGCTGGTTGCGTGTTTAGCTTTTGGATGCCAGCGGCGGCTTGCTGCTCGTGTACTTCAGCATCAAAGGGAAGAGCAGAGAGACCGTTAAATATGAAGTTATAAAAGTATTGAATGGTAAACTAATAAATCAGGTGTAACAACCCGTTGCATCATGGCTGTGAATGTACTCTGTGAGCTCGAGATTGATATTTCCCCAGAAAATGGAAAATTCCAGCGGTTACCTGTAATATTGCAGCCTCTGGTGCCATGAAGCTAATTTCTCCATCGAAGTCCATTCAAAACTTTGACTTCAGCAAAGATTATTAAATAATTTGACAGTACTTTTTAATTCTAAAATGTATTTCCAATGAGTGAATTGCCCTCTTGGGACCCATTTTTTTCTGAGTGGTAGAAACTAAGATTCTGATTCAATTTTTATGCTATTCATCGCTTGTGAATTGTACTGGCCCTCATTCAAAAAGCAGTCTCATGTGAAATGACAAGGAAATGCTATCAGATGCGAACAAGTGAGAAAAAAGTAGCTATAGTCCTGTAAGGGACAGGAAGGCAGGGCAGTCGGGCAAGGCTGTGGAAGGGAGCAGGGCGCACTGACAGATCTGATGAGAATGAACCAGGGCAGGTCTGTTTGTGATGTAGATAACGGCAGATATCTCAAATCGTGCATTTTAAACACTAAAGCGAAGAACGGGGGCCTTACTGTGAAACTGGGGGGTCTTCAAAGTCAACATTATCTGGCTGTAAGATACAGTGAAGACCTTGGTGCAGGAGGACTGAACAGGAAAACATTATGTTCTATGAAATGAGCTCTTTAATTAATTAAGGCAATGGAACATTTAACTGTAATCCTGTGCTCCTTTTGAACCAAGTCTGTTGAAATAATAAATGCAATATATGCAGTGATATACAGTCATTGGCCTTATTATTAAGTACCTTTCTAACACTGGGTTATACTCCGTTTTGCCCCCAGACACAACACAATTTACTCACGTCATGGATGCAACACGGTACTTTAAACATTCATTTTCTGCAGATTTTCCAGCTGCGTGCTCATACTGCGAATCCCTCGTTCCACCCTATCTGCATAGCACAATCGGAACACGTGGCTATTTGAGGTAATGTCGCCTTAATGTCAGCTTAAACCATTACATTATCCTCTGGCCCCTTGCATTAACAAGTTGTTTTTGCCCACAGAGCTGCTACTGACAGCATGTTTTTTTGGTTTTTGCATTATTTTCCAAGAACTGAAGTTAGAAGCTGTTGCGCATGAAAATCCTGGGAGATCAGCAGTTCCTCCCACATGGAAAGAATCTATATTAACATATATGCGCATATATGCAACCTATATGCCGCATATATGCGCATATATGACACATATATGACGCATATATACAGCATATATGCACACATATGCCGCATTTAGGCCACATATAGGCTAAGTTCAGGTACATATATGTGCATATGCAGGGCATATAGGTCTCCTATATCGCTTCTTTATATCCATATGTAGGCCCTATATGTACATACAAAGTATATGTCTCCTATATACAGTCATGCCCAAAATTATTCATACCCCTTCCAATTTTTGGGTCTTTTCGAGATATTTTTTGACAAATCAAATTTATTCTTGCACAAATGACACAGTAAGTTGACATAAGGCTGTAAGAATTACAGTAAACAATTTTTTGAGAAATACAATACTTTTTGGTATTTTATTTGACAGATTTACAAAAAATGCCATGTCCAGAATTATTCATACCCTTTTCTCAGTAGTTGATGGCAAAGCCTTTATTCACGATTACAGCCTCCAAACGCTTCCTGTGATTGATCCCAAGGTTTCTACACATTTCCACGGGGATTTTGGCCCACTCCTCTTTGGCAAACTTCTCCAGGTCCTTATGGTTTGAGGGTCTCCTTGCCATGACCTTGGTCTTCAGTCCCCTCCAATGATTCTTGATAGGATTGAGGTAGGAGCTCTGGCTTGGCCGCTCCAAAATGTTCACTTTGTTGTCCACTAACCATTTCTTGATGGATTTGGCAGCGTGTTTAGGATCACTATCCTGTTGGAAGATCCATTCCTGCCCAAGACCAAGTTTTTCAGCGAATTGCTTGATGTTTTCACTGAGGATCTGGATATACTGGTCCTGTTTCATAATGTCATTCACTTTAACAAGGTTTCCGGGCCCATTCGCTGAAAAGTAACCCCAGAGCATGATACTCCCGCCACCGTGTTTGACTGTTGAAGACTTCACCTTTTTCACGCCTCTTAAACTTCTCCAACCCAGACACACGAGAACTCATCTAGCCTTCGCAAAAGCTCACCTGGATGAAGATATAAGCTTCTGGCTGTCAATGTTATGGACAGATGAAATAAAGATCAGCTGTTTGGGCACAGAGATGTGGCTTTTGTTTGGCGAAAGAAAGGTGAAGCGTTCAACCTGAAAAACACGGTCCCAACGGTCAAACATGGTGGTGGGAGTATCATGCTCTGGGGTTGCTTTTCAGCGAATGGGCCTGGAAACCTTGTTAAAGTTAATGGCATCATGAAACAGGACCAGTATATCCAGATCCTCAGTGAAAACATCAAGCAATCCGGCGAATAACTTGATCTTGGGCAGGAATTGATCTTCCAACAGGATAATGATCCTAAACACGCTGCCAAATCCATCAAGAAATGGTTAGTGGACAACAAAGTGAACATTTTGGAGTGGCCAAGCCAGAGCTCCGTCCGCAATACTATCGAGAATCAGTGAGAGGGTACTGAAGACCAAGGTCATGGCAAGGAGACCCTCAAACCATAAGGACCTGGAGAAGTTTGCAAAAGAGGAGTGGGTCGAAATCCCCGTGGAAACGTGTAGAGACCTTGTGATCAACTTCAGGAAGCATTTGGAGGCTGTAATCGTGAATAAAGGCTTTGCCATCAATTACTGAAAAAAGGGTATGAATAATTCTGGACATAGCATTTTTTGTAAATCTGTCAAATAAAATACCAAAAAGTAATGCATTTCTTGAAAAATTGTTTACTGTACTTCTTACAGCCTGTTGTCAACTTACTGTGTCATTAGTGCAAGAATAAATTTGATTTGTCAAAAAATATCTCGAAAAAACTCAAAAATTGGCAGGGGTATGAATAATTTTGGGCACGACTGTAGCTCATATACCCAGTGGCAGGTTCTGTTTGTCATACCTATTGTATAGCTCATATCTCACTTTTGCAACTGTCATACATGATGCCTAGCTTATATTTTCATTCTCAAGGTAATATCTGCAAATTAGTCTAAAGTCCCTTACAGAAATAACAAGAATTTCACGCAATAACTTATTAATCGCATGTGAACACGCAAAATTGGCATCACATTTGATCCTAAATACATGTTGACATGTGACAACGGCATGTTATGTGTAAACCAGTCATTATTAACTATGGCAAGTGAGAGGAGACAAAAAGCTATGATATCAACACAAATATCTAATACTATTTGTTACATTTTTTTCCTGAAACATTAACAATAACAAGGTCATCAATTCTTTCTTGACCATACTTATTTCCATTCTATGAAGATTGAGTTGTGTATTGTGGAAGAGAAGGAAATGTATAAAAACAAAACAGTTTGATTATGTTTATTTCATCAATTAAGCATTTTTTCAGTTTAAGTCACTGCCAGATTCACCACATTAGATAAAATTGGATTCACATCATTACAGCTCATACACATCCACTGAAAGGTAATACACTACACTGTTACATCGACCAAATGCAATGTTTTCTATCTTGTCTGTAATGCAGTTTCTAGATGAATATGGCTCAGAGGTCATTAGTCTAAATGTAGCAAAATAAAACAAAAAATAACAAAATAAAAGTACATAGAAGAACATACATTCAAGTAAACATGCCTTTCAAAAGTCATTTTCATCCCCACATCTATCTGAGCATTTCACTGTGGTTAATGAATTTGAAGACAAAGTCTACATTTTTGTTCACAGTTTTAATGAACAGACACTTGTCTTTCATCTGAGATGCTTGTATAGCAACTAAAGGTCCCAGACTTTTTCCTACAGGGATGAAATAACAAGGATTCTTAAATTCCCACACAGAAAGAACCTATATGAACATAGGTTTTAATATAGGGCCACATATAGGTTTCGCATATATGCGACATACATAAAATTGGCCGTTTTTATATATTATAGGCACATATAATATAATATAATGTACCTATAATATATGAACACGGCCAATTTTATGTATGTCGCATATATGCAAAACATACGTGGCCCTATATCAAAACCTATATGTTTATATAGGTTTTTTCCATGTGGGCTGAGGCACTCAAACCACCCTGTCTTGCGCTAACAATCATTCCCTGGTCAAAGTCAATTAGATCGCATTTGTGTCCCATTCTGCTGAACCCCTTGACCATGCATGCATAGTTTACTGCATAATGATTAGCTGATTAAGTATATGCATTAACGAGCAGATGCACAGATGTACCCAATAAAGTGGACAATCACTGTATACGGTATGGTGTTACAGTCCAGAATTGTTTAGTTTGTAACATAAATTTTAGGCAACATTGTCAAGCCCTATTCCACAGTTCCTCTCTCGCTATCACCCCCTGCTGGTTGATCAGGAAAATACAGATTTTTTTTTTGTAAACACGTGACTGGTCGTCCTTCAGTTCGTCTCTAAGTGAGCGAGCTGAGGCTTGCAATGCGACAAGAAGCATCTGGCAGCACAAAGTAAATCAGATGAACACCATGAATTTCAGCATTGTCCTGAATTGGCAGGGCTGTTTACAGCATGAATAAGGCAGGAGTTGCCAGCGATTGGCCATTCCAAACTGGCAAGGCAGTTGGAGAGGACCGGTCCAAGTCTGGTACCAAACGGAACAAAATAAAGAAAAGTGAGGGGCTGCCAAACGCCTGTAATGTGAGGCAGAAAATACTGGTGAATTTTTAAAATGGTTCCTCTTTCTCTGGCCCTCTCTCTACTCCAGAGAGGCGGCTGCACTTGACGTGCACTCAGGTCTGACGCACAACAAACATTAAAAATGAAATTAACTTTCGTTTCATTGGTCTAATTAAGCTGTAGGAGAGATTAGGCTCTGTGCGACTACCGTGCGGTAAATTGAGGGGGTGGGGTGGGGGGTGTTTTTCGACTGCTTACATCTACCCGCAGCATGTGAGCAGCCAGCGCAGAGAAACCTAATTCTGCTTTTGTTGTCCTTTTCCCGGTTTGTTAGCGGAGGCAGTCGCGCTGGTCTCAGGAGTGAGTTTGTGTGGATTAATCTGTGAGCCTTACGAGGAGCAGCGCGGCAGAATCTGCAGCAGCGCAAAGAGAACATAATATTCCAACATTTCATTAACTTGCGGTTATTAACAGAGCCCTGTCCGAGCTCGCACGAGCTGAGAGCGCCGTGTGAAGACAGCGCCGTTAAACACAGTCCAATTACGCCCTGATTCCGATCTGATAAACCGCGTAGCGCGGCGGTTAAGAGGAATTCACGGCCCCGCTCTTGAGCAGCGGCAGTTTGTTAGCTGAACAGCCTCGCGTGCAATAACCACTGATTTGCCGCCCGTCATTTCACACCTATGCTGCTGCTGCTGTTAAAGGGAGTGTGTGCGTGTGTGTGTGTGGGTGTGTGTGTGGGTGTGTGTGTATTCCTACCCATGTGGGGACCAAATGTCCTCACAAGTGACACAAGTGATGAAAAGAAGATTTTTTTTTTTTTTTATAGGTCTATAACCAGTCTCCACAAGGTAACTAAGCAATGTTTAGGGTCAGGGTGAAGGTTAGGCATGTAGTGTTTACGGGTTACATCAGGGTAAGGGCTTAGGGAATGAATGTAGGTCAATGGGATGTTTTCACATGACAACACAACTATGCGTCTGTGTATGTGTACACACATGAAAGTGTGCTCTTGCGTTTAAAAGAGTGTGTGTGTGTGTGTGTGTGTGTGTGTGTGTGTGAGAAAGGGAGAATTTGTGAATGTGAATACATCTACTGTGTGCATGTGCACGAGAGAGAGAGAGACTGAGAGTGTCTGTGAGTGTGCTGAAGTGCGTATGTGTATGACTTCCTGTGTGGACGACCCAAGGGACACATTTAGAGGAAGCTGAGTGTGTGACCATGGACAGCATGCTAAAGGCAGGCATGACCTACCGCACTGGGGCAGGGGGGAAATAATGACGCTGCTAGAAGAGAATGGGGAGGAAAATTTACTGGCAGGAAAACAGCACTTACCCAGAAGGCACTGGGAGCACCAGCCAGAAGCCTGTTTGGAGCAGAGCAGTCACGTCTCATGGGAAGGAGAGCAAACCAGCTTCTCCCACCTGTCTTCCCTCCTATCTTCTATCTCTATCCCTTTTCTCTCTCTTTCCATCCTCACTCTCCTGCTCTCTTGCTCCATCACTCTTTCAAATTCAAAAAAGTTTCACTGACATGACATATATCATCATTCGCGTGACCATAGGTAAAGAGAAACATACAATGTATGTAAAGCACACTGCAGCATTTGAATACATTAGCATGTGAACACAGAACAGGTACATGTAAAGGCATTAAGTAGAAGATTATCTTTCTCCCTAAATCACGCTCTCTCTCTCTCCCATCTCTCAGTCGCCTCCCTCTCTTCCCCTACTTTCTCTCTCCAGCTCTCTCCTTTCTAACCTGATTCCTCTCTCTCAACCTCTCACTCTCTCCCATCACTCTCCCCCTCTCTCATGCAAGCCATCACTCTCTCCCACTGTCACCCTGTCTCTCCTTACATCATTTTTTCTCGACTCCGTCTCTCCCTCTCTACGTCTGTCTCCCTCCTACTCTCGTTCCTTTTCCCTCTCCAAGCAGTAGAGCGTCAACAGTCCCCGAGCAGCCGACGAAATGCTCATTCCCCCCGTTCTTCATTAAAAGGTGCTGCAATCATTATACTCGGGAAAAGTACAATGTAGACTCTCCCTCAGGTTCCCCCCAAAAAAAGCCAATTAAACCACTCAAATACCCTGCGAAATGTTAAAAGCGATGACTTCTGGTACAAGTTGCAGAGAATTTAATAACAGAAAAAAAAAAATACACATCCGTTGGAAACTGAGAGCTGTGAACAAACCCCTTAGCCAGTGTTATTTTGGTGAAACCTTCGAGGTCTACGATCACAAATGTGTGATTAGAATGGTAAGTAAACATTACAACACATGATGTAATATTCACGGCTGCTTGTTGAAACAGCAGAGTTTGAGAACGCCGCCTTATTCTGAGAAAATAAAAAATTCCAAAAAAGCTCTTCAAAGGTTTAGGAAATTTAGGGATTATCATTTGGATACTATACAGTTATAGGTATAATTTCTTACATGTCAACATGACCTTGGCAGTTCTACCAGCAGCAAAGCTGCCATAAGTAGATTATGTGAATAATATTTCTTCAGACTTTAAAATGATGCGGCATACTTTGAATAAAATACCCAGAAACAGGCAGCAGCTTGGCAAGCGCAATTAAACGCAGGCAACAGCGAGCTCAGCACACTGGCAATAAAAAGTAACACATAAATATGCCAAATGAGAAAAATCAAGTGTCATCAGGAGATGACGTATCCAGCGGCCCCCGCAATGAAATCCCAGAAATCCCAAAATATGAAAAGGCACCAGTCTGGGACCTGGTATACACACAGCAGGTTTCATTAAAAAAAAATTGAATGGTTTCTGAGTTCTGCTCTGGAAGCAAAATGATTACAGACGGACGGACGCACTGATGACTACTTTCCCCTGCATTACATGCCAGGAGGACGAAAACACAGGCAAACGCTTTCAGTTTGAAAAAGACTGTTGTATTGCAGCGGATCCAGCACAGAACACGGTATCACGTGGAAACCATTAACAGCCACAGCACTGCAGCTGTCAAACGGGATTTCCTAAACCAGGACTACTTAGCTTACTCATCACTTAGCTTGACGTTTACCTCCCTAACCTACTTAAGCGATGAAATAATTAGGTTTCTCCTGCAAAGCCATGTCTCGACTGGACAGCTAGCAAGCTGAACGGATTAGCGGAGAATAAAATTGAGTAAAATAAGCCTGCTTGAAGTTCAAATTTTCAGGTTTTACTCACATTGCTGATCTATTTGAGTTTGTACACATTTTCTTCCCACTTCATCATGCATAGTTATGCTCCATTGTGAAGCATTTTGAGCTGCTTGCTTCCTTGTCTTATACTGTATATCCAGTGCTTAAGAAAATGAGAGTTTATCTGAGCAGTGTGGCATGCTACTGTGCTGCTGATCTGTTTGTAAAATGTGAACTTAGTTTGACTTCCCATTTTTTGTCATTGCCGAGGGCAGCCTAGTGGAAGGTTGTTTGACTGGTAAGCAGTGATTTGCAAGTTTGAGCCTCCAGTGGGCCTTGGGATTCTGACTTGATATGGAAAGAAGTCAAGCAGAACTCTGCTGTTGGGTCCCTGAGCAAGGCCCTTAACCCCCGCCCCCCCAAAAAAAAAAAAAAAAAAAAAAAAAAAAAAAAATTGCTCAAGGGGGTCTACTACTGTTTCTCTCAATCCTTTCTCACTCCTTGAGAAAGAGAAACATGACCTCAGAGGTACTTTCTCTGGTTAAATAAAGGTGTACAAATATATATACTATTCAAAAAAAGTAGGGGATATTGGATTTACAAGTACCATGAAATGCAGATCATGAGGTCAGGAAGGAAACAAATGACATAAAAACATTAAGGAAACATTTGTCAATTTATTCGAAACCCTGTGTACAGTCAGTAAAGGACAGATTCTCCAGAATAAGGGTCGACACAAACACAGGGTCACACAGCAAATTTACCACCATTGTGAAACAGAGTCAGTAGCGGTAAAACCCCTCGGTTGGCTAGACAAGCTCGAATTCAGCGTGGCATACTCCTAACGAGACGCCCCAGGTCATTTTGGGGAACGTTATTCCATTCCTGTTGCAATGCTGCAGCAAGTTCTTGGACATTGGCAGGAGGTTGTTGACGTTGGCGTAGCCGCTGTCCAAGCATGTCCCAGACATGCTCGATGGGGGAAAGGTCCAGACTGAGTGCTGGCCATGGTAATGTGGTGATATTCTGCTGCTGGAGGTAATCTGTAACGATCCTGGCCCTATGACATCTGGCATTGTCATCTTGGAAAATGAAACGGCGGCCATAACGACGTGCAAACGGCAAAACATGGGGTGCCAAGATGTTGTCCCGGTAGTACTGCCCTGTGACACGTCCAGCAACAACATGCAAGTCTGTTCTGCCGGCAGCAGTGATGCCTCCCCACACCATTACAGATCCACCCCCATACGGATCATGTCTAATGACGTTAACGTCATGGAAACGTTTGTTACGTCGGCGCCAAACCCTCCTGCATCTGTCAAGGAAGTCCACAGTGAACCTCGACTCATCTGAGAACATTACGTTGTTCCATCGGCGATTATCCCAGCGTTGATGATGGCGACACCATTGGAGTCTGGCCCTAATGTGACGATCCCTCAAACAGGGAATGACACGAGGACGTCGGGCGTGTAAGTGAAATCTGTGCAGACGATTCCTGATGGTCTGGCCACTCACTACCAAGCCAGTATCCCTTTGAAGTTGAGACCTTATCTGATTTGCTGTTACCATACGATTTCTCAAGACAATAGTGCGGATGAATCTGTCCTGAGCCTGAGTTGTTGCCCTTGGTCGACCGGATCGTGGTCTATCCTGAACAGACCCTGTAGCACGATGTCTGGACCATAATCTGCTGATGACAGACTGGGAAACATTCATTGCCCTTGCCACAACGACCTGTCTTGTGCCAACCTGTAGCATGCCAAGGGCACGTAACCTCTCCTCCTGTGTTAGACGGCGCATGGTCTCTGTTTAATTAACGACTTCAACCACTGATAATCTGATGCTTTCTCTTCAAAATCTTCCTTTACAGTGGCTCTAACCTTCCAATTCAGAGTCACGCAAATTTGTGGCACAACCCCCTTGATCATCAATAGCATCCCGTGCAGATCGTGAGAGTGTCATTGATGTGTTTGGGTGATGAATTTCTTTGGAAATGCTTCCTCAGTAAGGAACTATACAACATGGTTTCGTATCCCTTTGTATATGTGAAAATTTTGATCTCAAAATAAAATATCCCCTACTTTTTTTGAATAGTATAGTTCAATATTTGTAAATTTCAAAATTTGTCATTGCAGTAAGAAAGTTTCACTTAAGAAAATGTTAATTTATAACAAAAGATATTACTATTCATTTCTAAGATAAAAGCACATGCTAAGAATTTTTTTAGCAGAATGATTGGACTTGAAGAGTTTGTTTCCAAAATGCAATAAGTGCCAAAATGACAAAAATTGACCATAGAGCGATAGCCCTGTGCTTCGTACACATGGTTCTAAAATCCGTTTTTGGAAATTCATACTATGAGGTGCAGTTTTCCTAAAGTTTGTGTTTTCCTATAAAATGCAGTTGACGCCAACAAAGAAAAAGCTGTTTAACTCAAAATTAGTAAAATGGATATATTGTGTTTTGGAAACAAACTCTTACACATCACAGGTAGATACCGATTAAAACAGTCAATTTTTGAGCCATTTTTTTAACCTACCCTTGATCAGCTAGCACTGCCTTTTCATGATTTAGCATCTAAATTACTGCACGTAATGTACCAGTCATGTCTGTTCAATTTTATGGAATGCTAGAGTGGGCAGGAATAGGAGTGCCACTGGTGTCAATCCTGGGACATAAACAAATTATCTATCCATCCATTACCTTACCCGCTTATTCCTGGTGAGGGTCGTGGGGCAATCAAATCAGAAATAAGACAGATCACATTGAAACCTCAAGGGTAATTCGTCCTCTGCTTTCAACTTATCCAAAGTCCTTAGGAACAGTGGGCAGCTGCAGTACAGAGCCCAAGATCACTAGAGCCTTGGTCAGAGGCAATGGCAGGAGATCGCCAACGATGTAAATCTTTTTGAAAATGAAATACAAATGAACACTGGAATAACATGCAAACTCCAAGAATAAACCAGAATCTTTGTATTGTAGGGCAAATTAACTGAACACTGTGCCCTTGTCTCTCTGAATATGTGGCGGAAATTTCAAACAACTTGCAAACAAAAAAAAAAAAAGCCTCATCAGCTTGAGGGATAAAAAACTAGAATGACTTAAAAAATGAACTGAAACATTTGCACTCTTAGGAAATCTTATAAACCTGTTTGTACAGGTAGAACAACTGCTTTTATGAGAATAGATTTGTCATTAAGCACTCTCAAGATACGACTCTTGTAATAGAACACTTCTCAATAACTGCTGACAGGACAATTCCAAACCAAGAAAGTACTTCTCAATTACTGCTGATAAAACAACTGCATTTAAACAGAATACATATTAAATCATTATTAAATTACTTCTCTGTCGAGGCAGGTAAAATGGGGACGTACTAACCCTTATGTTTAGTTCCTTTTTTGGACAAGAATGTGTATCGCGTTGAGGTGTGAACCATATCACAGGGCAAAAAATGTGTACTTTTACATGGAAAATAAGCCAAAATCATAGACCTCCAAGTAAAATGTAATTCAATAATTTTTCAGAAAATAAATAAATAAATAAACCAAAGCCCCATACAAAGATTTAAGCTGGCACTGAAGGTAGGTGTGGATTATTCAGTAAACTGACATCCTATCCTTAAAAAAAAAATAAATTCTGGAATTAATACGCAACCCCTGAAAAATACGCCAGCAGTGGAGAATCTCTCACACTTCATGAATTTGCCACTCCCATAATTGTTGTTCAGCGACAGGATAATGTGAATTTGTAACACTAACTTTCGATTGCCAGAGATTTATAAATGCCACGAGGTGTCTGGGACCAACTCAGCAAATCTGGGAGACTCTCACACATTCCAGGAGAGGTGAGAATGCATGAATAAGCTTGATTCCAGCTGACGCAAATCATTCTGGTGCAATGTGGGGCCAATGCTCTCTCTCTCTGACAAACTGTCCCCTGGTTTGGGGCTGTTTTTTATGGTTTGGGCTAAACTCCTCAATTCCAGTGAGGGCAAATCTTAACAGTTACAGCCTACAAACACATTGGATAAAATACAGCGCTTCCCCTTCAGTTTGCTTCAGAATAAAATTGTCCCAGGCACACTTAATCCATATAGAAATGGTGTTGTTGATAACAATGTGAGAGAACTTGACTGGCCAGCACAAAGCCCTAACCTCAACCTTATGAAACATGTTTGGGGTCAATTGGAAAGCCAACTGCAAGCCAGCCCTTATGTTCAACATCAGTGCACAACCTCCTTAACTCATTCCCAACGGCAAGCTGCTGCCAACGGCGCGGCGAATTCTACCATTCCCTACGGTAAGCCGGTGCCAGTGGCGTGGATGACCATTCGCAGTCCAATGAAAACACAAAATCAGTTGACGATCGCGATCATGGGCCACCTGAACTTCAATACTTTATTTTGTGTAATTTTCGGGAAAAGTATTCCGTACAAATGCGACAATTTCATAAAAAACTATTCCGTAGGGAATGAGTTAATGCCCTTGTGGCTGAATGGCAGCTAATCCCCACAGCAAAGCTCCAAGATGTGGTATAAAACCTTCACAGAGGAGTGGAGACTGCTATGGCAATAAAAGACGGACCAATCCCAAGTTAATGTCCACACTTTTGGATGAGATGTTGGAAGTGATGCCCAGATACTTACGGCTGTATAGTGTACAAACCATAGCCTTGGACTGTTGTTACCTTTGAAACTTTCCACTTGGAGCCAAACTTAAACCCTAAACTCTGAGGGAACTAAACCATCACAAGTATTTCTCCTTTGTTGAGGACCCCTTCATTCACCTGAGCAGAGCTGGAGGCCAAACTCAAATTATCCCTCCCCAGACTCGGGGAGAATCAATAGAACCAATACATCTCATCCCCAGGCAAATGACACTATCGATTTCTGGAGGGGAGGGGGAGCAAAGATCCAATTCAGATGAGGATAAAGACTGTTCAGTACAGCGGCCGTTATTTACGGAGAAGCGCGTCCTTTCCCTGCCTGAATACAGTTTCCTCTGATGGGACTCTGAGTCCGGCTCTTTATTACCGCTGGGAAAGCAGGTTAATCGCTCAAGACTGCGCCGCTTCAAAAGGTACAAGGAATAACGAGGATCGCTCAGCGAGGACAGCTTAAGCCCGATTAAAGCCGCAGTGGCGCGACAGTTTTCTTCCGACTGTTTTCCCCACAGTTTTTTTTTCTCCAGAATGATATGGACCTCAATCAAAAATCTACAAGGATTTCACAGCCATCCACACTTATGTTTCTAATTCTGTGATTATCAGAGCTCAGCAGATTCTATTGGTGCAGAATCGAGCCTTTGGAATTAGGATTGCAAGCTCCCCACACACGGTCCATTCTCACAAGGACGATACCATTCACCAATTGAGAACAGAGAGGTCAGGTTTCTTGTTTTAAGTAACGCGAGACACATATGTCAGTGAGCTACAGGGTACATCTCAATTCTCGTACAATTGATTCTTGATCTGGGAGTTATTCCGAGTCCGCCATCTTGCTGGCCATCTCAAAGTTCTTATTTCTGCTGTGAGGGGCGAGGAGGGAGCTTTGAGGAGTTTTAAGCAAGGATATATGAGAGCAATCTTCCTGGAGGACTTTCAGCTGAAGGTCATGATGTCAATCAGTAACAACAGACGCTGGCAGCGGATCCACAAGAACACCATCTCAGAAACGAACATCGCAAAACAGTTCTCTAAGAATACATTTCCTCGTTTCCTCTCTCCTTGCATGGTTTCCCTGCATCTCTCCGTGCGTCCCCAGTGGGAGGGAGTAAGACGTAAGGAAAGTTGCCAGCGAGGAAAAAATAGATGCAATTTTAGACAATTAAAACATACCGATAAATTAATTCAATAAAGGATTCACCCAAGCACATGTACTCACTCATACCCTGATAACTGTTTTATGACTACCTCCCTGGCTGGTTCCTCATCATCTTAAGTGTGGGATGAGGCAGCAAATATGATTACACAGGGAGCCAGGGAAGGATGTTTTTAGGGAGGACAATCTGAAGGGCAGGGCTCTGTTCCAGTGTTGTGGGCTGACGGCCAGAATGTCTGCTGACCGTCCCCTCGTTAAGTGGATCTGTCTCGGCAGGAGAGCCAGCAGACCCATTGGTTAGCACTCCGCACTGGTGGGCGCAGGGAGAAAGGGGGCTAAATGTCTGCAGCTGAGACAAAAACCTGGAGGAGCGGGTGCCCTGCAGGACCAAGATTAACTGACCCTTAAGCTGGTTCTAAATCTTATTAGCCCTCAAGGTTTTCGTGTCCATGGAAACCACCAAGTGCCCCCCAAATACATCTTCATTTGCTCTCCATCATTAGGATTCCATTTAAAACCATGCAATGGACAAGTGTATTCTGTAGAACCAAACAGTATTGCACTGATCCTAAAATATTTATTAAGTAAAATAATTATTTCTTTTGCCATTCATAGCAAGCATATGAGACAGTGAAAATTACCTGGTAACTTGTGAACTCAACACAACTGTAAAGGAGCATGGTTGAATGGCCCTGTGGGCAGCATGGTCCAACATCACAAATACCCAAATCTAATCTTTGAGAGCTCTATTCATGTGGGGTTACATTCTTCCCATCCAATCAGGCAATTTTTTTACACATGGGTCAACAGGAGAAATGGATCTTTGAGTAATCAATGGTCTCCTTACAAGGGCAGAGAAGGCTACAGTAGTCCTGGCCTCACCCACCAGGCTCAAGGATCCCTTCCTTATAGAAGGAGGGCAGAGTATGAACAGAGAGGAGCACTTACATTGCATTACAGCTACTTACCTGACAAATTTATCCAAAATGACTTAAAGATGATTATTTTAAGCTGTGGGCTGATTCTCCCTTAGACTGGGATGGATGTGGAAGGCTGGTACTTCAAGTGTCAGTGGCCCCAGTTAGATCAGTGCAGTTTTTGGCCCTGGAACAAAGCCCTTAACCCCGAATCGCACAAGTAAGAATTAGTCGAGTCAACTAGCAGTCTCTCTAGATGTAAGCATCAGCTAAATTTGGCAAGCTGAAACAGCTGACCCTTCCCCTTTAAATCCTCTGTGTACACATCTCTCACCTCTGAGAATGCTCCAGCAGCTTTGTGGCACATGCTTCCCGAAAAATCCTGGGAGTGCACTGAATTGCACAGTCGCGAGGATGAGTGTAGCAGCGGTACGCCGGAACTTTACAGCAGGACCGCTGCGTCGCGATGGCAGGTTTAGATAGTTCCCCGAGGAATTCCAGACTCCTAATATAACTCCTCCTATCGCACGCACACACCTGCCAGAGATTACAGGCTGCTCCCCTGGGGCTTTTACACACTATTTACACAGTTTCTGCAAAGCGAGAGATTTTCAAACACACACCATCCCCCTGGGAGAAAGTGTATGAGAGTACTCGTGTGAGGGGTTGCTTGTGTTGCATGATGAGTGCACGTGTTTGCAAGAGAGAGGGTGTGTGTGTATTGTGTGCGTGTACGTGCAGGTGAAAAAAAAAAAAAAAGAGAGTGTGAGTGTGTGAGAGAAAGAGCATGTGCAGTGTGTGTGTTTGTGTGTGAATTATGGAAAAATATGTGCATGCATTTGCTGGTATGTGCATGCAGATGGGTGCACTATGAAGCGAGCTCAACATTAGCCAGGCTTTATTTGCATGAGCTGGCTTAACAAACCCTAAACTCAATCAGAGATACCATAAGTTTCCATAGCAGGTTAAAACAGAGCCGCGTTTTTGACAATGAAAACCCCGGTTTTAGGCTTAATAAACCTCACAAACTCACTCATCTCGCTTTGCAGTACACCGCTCACGTGTGTGAGAGTGTGTGTGTTTGTGCGTAGTGTGCAGGTAAGAAGACTCTGGTGAGTGTGATGACGCAGCCCGTGGCTTTGAACCTTGATCTCCATTAGACACGCTCAGCTGGCACAGCAGGGGAGGAGGGCTTACATCCAGCTACATGGAACACACTCATAAACACCACCGCAAATAACAAGAGAGCAAAAAAACAAGGAAGGCAAACCCAGGCTGAACACAGCCTAAAGCTTAAAGCTGTGGTTCCCAAGCTCAATCCTGGGAGGCCACAGTGTATGCTGACTTTGTTCCACCACCAACTGCAATCTTGGAATTTCAACATCTCTCTTAATTAGTTGTTTTCCTCTTTTTGAGGGATTTTTCACCCTCATAAACCAAAATGGCTGCGCAATCCATGAACAATAACAGCCAAGTATTCATGTTATATATACTTTGCTATTTCCCAAGTCACAAGAACAAAAATGATCTACTGATCAAATTCCAGACTGTGTTGAATCAATGAACTGCCAAATAGGTTTCTGAACACAATGTTTAAGTTCTCGCAGAATGTTTTTCCTGAAACTTAACTCAAAAACAACATAAGACCAGGTTTGATTCATTAGAACATGCTTTGTCTTTTAATTCTTCATGACCTTACCATTCATATAACTGGAAATTCTTATTATAAATGGTTAGTTTTAGTGACTACATGTCCACAATTTCTCAAATTACAAACCAATTTGATTCTTCAATTTCACAGGTTATTATTTCCTTCTTCCTATGCAATTAAATGTCATTTTCAAAATCGTACAATAGGATTATGAAACTATTCAGGGCAAGCACAGCTATTTCTGAAATAATATGGCTTATAACGGTAAATAATCCCCTTAAACATGAATAGCCCAATTAAGAAAACTTAGCAGCTTGTTCAAATTCTAGAATAGCAATTGTGGTTGGAACAAAAAAAAAAACAAAAAACACAGTGATCCTCCAGGACCGTGCATAAGAACCACTGCCTTAAAGTCCTTAATTATTGCTGTCATAGTCTAAATGGCTATTTTCAACCTTTTAGCTGTTTTCTTGAAGCCATTTCTGCACTTAAGAACTTCAATGACTTTCTGTGACACAAAATTGCAGTATTTTGTCTTAAAAAGTGGCTCCCAACCCTCCCCTTGGGGAACAGGAACCAGATCCAGACATTTGTTGTTAAACCTGAAACACACTGGGTATAACTCATCAAGCCCTTGAATATGAAGCACATTTAATACCTGAATCTGAGTGGCAGCCCCTGAGGACAGGATTGGGGACCACTGTGCGAGACATAATGGTCTTTGGTAGATGAAAGTACCATATAATTGCATTTTTCTCAATGTGCAATAGAACAAGTGTTGTTTTGTCAGTATGTGTTGAATTTAAAGTGGGATATTTCTGCATTAGACATAAATTTCCAAGTAGATTTGTTGGGAGCACCTACAACATCACAGTACAGACACCTAGCTGAAGAATCGCTGTTTCGCATGGGAGAGCTTACCACTGCCAACAATATTTCATCCAAAGATTCAGGGGATAGATTTGCAGCCATCTGCTTGCCATATTAAATTTCCGTGAAAAAATAATTCTCTCCAGGTAAAAAAGCAGCATCCAAATGCTTCAAAATACATTGCAGCTTCTCACGTCAGAAATTCAATGAACTGAAACCTCTTCCTTAGGAATGCAGGGTTGTTTTTATACTGAAAAACGTTCCGAGACCTATACTGGTATGTGATATTCTCCAGCTCGAGGACACTAGACATAACTACACAAGCCCTAGATGATGACAAGTTACATCCAATGTGTTTGAGGTGGAACACTCTCGATTACCAGGATTGAGTCGGGGTAACTCAAGGAAACTCCCAGAGGGAACCAATTCTACTGAAACACGAGGCCCGTCTTTGAGCACAATTATAAAGGGCTGTCATTTCTGCCTGGTTATTTTCAATTAAAATGTAATTGAGTCCCATTAAAGCTGAGAGGCTGCACATCCACACGGAGCAGGGCTACCAAAATCTGGCTCTCGAATCCAAATCCAGCCCTGGTTTCCTCCACTTCCAGGCAATTAAGTGATTAATTATTTCCAGACTGTTATCACACTTGACACCCAGGTAAAGGGAGGGTGTAAAGTCAGCAGTCCCTGGCCCTTGAGGACCGTGATTTGCGAAGCCCTGGAATAGAGCGATCAGAGTAGGAATTGCAGCCCTTTAAGACTGTGTGTCCCAATATTTATGGACGTAGCTTTATTTATAGAGAGTGCCCTTTCAGCAGTGTGTGTCAAGTGGAGTCATCCTAACTGTGCGAACAAAGCAGAACCCCGACAGAGGAAGCAGGTCCACTGATGCAAAACTGGTTTTCCCATTGTGTTCCACCCCCCCTTGAGCAGAGATCTTAACCTCAATTTTCCCCATAAAGGTCACCTGCGACAAAAGCCATCCATTTTGGCATCAGCGGCGTCATCCCCCAAACTCCTATAGGCTGAGGACAATCAAATTTGGCCTTTGAATCCACACTCAGCTTTGATTTCCTTTTCTCCCAGGTTAACTGAATACTCGGGATGTTAGCCAAAATGTCTTCACTGCTGACTCCATGGTAAAGGGTGGGTGGAAAACTAGTAGTTTGAGGAACCTGATTTGATAAACCCTGTTCTAGGTACCATGCATAAATCCTACTGAATAGCACTATTCACTCATGCCCTTGTACAGTAGACCCGTGGAGGCTGCTGGGTATTTTTGTTCCCACTTAAAGCAATTCCAGCACTTCTGAATGGTCCAACATAACCTATAAATCATTATACTAACTGTGCATCAGTTAAATGGCACAGCTTACATAAGCATTGTCACTGATCATGTACATCACTTTGTGGCCACAATCTACCCATCTACTAGATTAAATGCTCAATGCCACTGACCACAAGTCATCTCAAGCTGGTTCCACCAACTGGGTACAACCATGAGTTCGTTGTACCCCTATAGCCTCCACAGTCACTATAACTCAACCCAATTCAGCACACTTGTGACCACATGAAACAAGAGATTCACTGCGAGCGTCAGCCGAAACAGCATGATGCAATGATTTCATCGGGCACCACAAAATCTAAGGCATGTTTCCAGAGCATTGCTTAATACGTGCCACGAGGTCCCACAAAGTACTAAGAATATTTAGCAGATGAGAAGGCCACTGAGAGTGTTTATTGGCAGGCAGACACAACAATGAACTGAGAGGGGGAAAAACATCAAGCAAATAACAAGCTCATCCATCCATTATCTATACTGTTACCTCCTCTCTAGGGTCACGGGGGAGCTGGAGTCTATCCCAGGTGACTATGGGCTCAAGGCAGGCACACACCCTGGACTGCTCGCCAATCCATCGCAGGGCTGACGCACCATTCAAACACACACGGGCAATTTAGCGTCTCCAATTAGCCTGATATGCATACCTTTGGACTGTGAGAGGAAACTGGAGTACCCGAAGAGAACCCACATGAATGGGTGAGAACAAGCAAACTCCGCACAGGAGGGCCCCATGCCATATTAAAACCCACGACGTTCCTGCTGTGAGGCAGCAGTGCTACCCACTGCACCACTCTACCACCCACTAACGGGCTCATTCATTATTTTACACTTCCTAATTTTTCTTCCTCACTTTTCTTGATCTGTGCCCCACCAATCAGGCATAAAAGATAGAAGAGTAAGAAAAGACCAGGATCAAGGAAACTTGAATACTGACGGAGAACATCCTTGCCCCTTCTAACGTCTCTTCAAATTTTACGTGGGCCATATAATTTCTGTCAAGTCAGCTGCACAGCAGATGGAGTAGATTCACAGGTTGATCGTTTACACGTCATGAGTCCCCAAAAAATACCTCCAGAAAGGTTACCCTAGGTAAACCTCTATTCCCTTCCTCGTTTAACGGATTGATATCTCCTTAACAATGGCACAGCTCAATCGATTTATGGGTCTGAGGCAGAGAAAAAAGGGAGAAAAACAAGCGACTGGTCCTGACTTGAGCCCCCACACCTCCTCAGTCTAGTGCCCCAAGAATTATCATCACCTCTCTCCCCCCTCACAACGGTATTGTCAGTATCAGACTCATAAAGGGCAGCGGAAACTGTTTTTACGCCTCCATATGACAAGTTTTACTGCCATCTAATTGACACGAGAATTGGCTCTGGCACATTGGGCCGAGCTAATTAAGCCACGGTAACTGATGGTAACAAAGGCCCTCAAGTGCAACAGCACAACAAGCCCCCAAATGGACACGGGACTCATTTTGATTGCTTAGTTTTCAAAACGCCTCCCTCCTCCCTATGTCTAGTGCCTCACTCCGACACTGATCAAGGTACACCATCATTCAGGAGATTCTGATCCAATAAATCAGTTAGGAAGTAAGAATTTGAAGTTTCCCCAAGATACCATGAGCAGAAACAGACGAAGCCATCCTTTGTGGTGGTATTTTATCACTAGAATGCATGATGTATAAATGATAGAACTGTAAATCTACCTTTTCCCTTTCTGCTATGCACACCCTTCCTGAAGCTGACGCTGTTTTGAAATGTTTGAAGGGGCAAAGACATCCCATTTTCCCTCATTCGTGTTCCTTCGATTCCCCATCTTCACTGCCCTTTCTTAATTATTGCCCTTGTCTCTGTAATAGGTTGAGCTAACAGCAAAAAAGGAAGGAAGGATTTGCAAAATAAGCTCAAGGAATTTGCCCCATCTCAGTTCAGTCTTCACAGCGAACAAATCTCAGAGATAAACACCTCGCATTGTCTTAAAAGCTACAAAAAGAAGCCCACTTTCAAACCATGATATGCTTCACCCTAATGCACATTAGAAACAAAGAAAATCCTGAGATATAGAAGCACTTATTTATCTAACAGACCAGCATACTTGCCAAGACATACTGAACATTAGAAGATAAGATCGTAAGGCACTTTATCAGGGCTTTTGTAATTAAAATGAAAAATAGGGCCTTAAAAAAACTCTTTACCCAACTCACTGTACTGGCACTGAAACACTGTTGATTTCCAGATAAGATCCGAATTTCATTCTTCAAGATACTTTAGTCTGTTTCCTTTTCCCTCAGTGGTTTCACTCATAAAATGTGAGAGAAACACTAAACCAGGGTTCTGAGGCGCTTCACTGCTGCATATCATCCAGGAAAGAAAAAAACAAAAAAACAACCGTAGCGTCTATACAGATATAAACAGTGGATTTGCATGGAACCTTTGTGGCTTCTAATCCCACAGCAGGGAACATTACTGGGACAGATCTCCAGCAGGTGATTCATCTCACCATCAGAGAAGGAAGGCCAGGGGTCAGAGTCCCGTCATGTTTCTTCAATCCATGAATCAGTTAGCCAGTGGATTTGGGGTCCCTGAAGAAGTGGGTATACTCTATTAAGTAGATGAGTACAGCACTTAGGAGAAAGTGGGTATACTCTCTTATGTATTTCTCATGTATTTTTGACTGATAGGGGATTATATGGTAAATTGACAAAAAAAAAGAGGTGGACATACTTCATATACCTGAGTTTACTCTCCACAATGCCACTGTAGCTAGCTGACTCAGTCGTTTTTATATCTTTTTAATAATTATGCTGATCAGCAAATCCAGATGATTTGAACAAATTGTGGAAGACTACAACTTAATGAACATTTTATTTACTCCTCTATTGCGCAACTAACATAGATGAGTAATGAACAGGTGTAGTTTTTCTATAGGCTCTCGCATGCTTGCACATGGTGTTGGACCAGCGTGAGAAGGTTTGCTCCATTGTTGACAGCAATGTCCACAAGTCAGGTGTTCTTCTGTTTTAAACAATTAGGAATTAGGAAACTGAGGCTGAATCCCAGAAGGCCTTTTCCCTTTCCTCTCCACTTTTTCTGGACCTAGCTAGAAAACGTCACTTGAGCCAAGTGAAACTTGCAGGAACATTTTAAAGGTACCTTGGGGCATGTGTGAGACAAATTGACTGTCTTTTTCCTACAATATGTCATGAACTGGATGACAAAGATAGCCTTTGCAATTTATTGGAAAACTACAGGTCCAAACGAAGTTTCCAAATTCCACAGCTGCAAACGATTGTGGTTCATACTCGATCTTTCCTTTTTTCCAAGGTTGGCCCTGTATCTCCTTGCTAGCTGAAAGCGAGGAGCTAACCGCCTCCTTTCCTTTATGAAATAGACAATTTGCCGCTTCTGGTCATGGCTACCAGCCAAACCATTTTCAGGTCGTGCTTGTTTGTGAGGAAGGTTTCTTGCTCTTTAGAGAATTCGAATGCAGCCTCAGTTTTCCATCCTAAGTTTTAGTTGAAAGTCAGGTATGAAGCCAATATGTCCAATCTGTAGCATTCACTGTTCAAACACAAACAAAAAAGCAATCTTCCAGGTGGAAAGAGAACTAGGGCCAGATTAGCCTATCCCTGGCTCAGAGTTTAGAGCTTTAAGAAAGAAGTTTAGAGGTTAGAGTCTAGAGTTTAGAAAAAGGCACTATCTTGTTCCTGGGGATTCTACCGTCCACTAGGTTTTCACTTTCACCCCAATTAAACCAAGCTCATTCCGCTACTGGAGACCCTTGGCTCTTTCACCTGATGTAGCTGATTTCAAACAGCTCAGCTAATTTTTTTGAATAGTGGGTAAATTACAGAGCATGATGGAAAACGGCTGTAAGCCGAATTATCAGACTACCTCAGAAGTCTGGCCACATGCTGCTTCATGTGATGATCACATACACCTCTGAACTCGCCCTAGTTCAAGTCGTGGTACCGTCGAGTACAACTACACAGAGGCAACTGTGGCAATTTGGCTGACCATGTAGGCTCACCCTCACTGGTTAGGCGGTGAACCCTGAAACCCTAATTTAGAAAAATAGCTTCCCAGTCTTCCAAAGATATTTAATGTTGTTAAGATACTATGTGTTGTAAACTCAAATCTTCAAATGCATGTTTTATTAACCTTCTACGGAAGTGATCTGCTTCTCTGGCTTTATTGCGTGAATTACAACAGAAACGGCTGTCGCTGCATGACTTGCCCTGGTGAATGTCGTGATTACTGAAGTAGAAGGCTTCGCAATGTCGAAACTGTCTGTCTTGAGGACTGACACTTAGATTCTGCCCCAGATGCGCAAGTTGAAGCTTGTACAGGCATCAGTACCTCCAGTTATGGCTGTGAACACACCTCCTGTTGTGCTGCTAATTAGTAGAGTCAGGTGTGCCAGCTTAGGCTTGGAAAGTAAACCTGTGGGACGGCAGATCTCCAGGAACAGCACTGGGCAGCCCTGGCCTGCAGTCAATTGCAGTGGTTCCCAAACTCAGTCCTGGGGCCTGCCTGGGTGTGCTGGGTTTTGCTCCAACTACAATTGCAATCGTAGGATTATAACATGCTGTTAATGTGTCTTAATTAGGTTCATGTTATGTCTACAGCAGTTATTTATCTTTTCAAGCCATGTTTTGACTGAAATATCCCCTGTGGTTGGAACAAAACCAGCACGTACAGGAGGGAACCCAGGATCGAGTTTGGGAAAAACTGATTCAGAGATGTAGAACTGGTGCCTGCCCATCTCTGTGTATATTTGGGATTGGAAATCGCCCCCGTTCAACAGAATCTCAGCATTTTCCCATCAGACCCTGGAGAAAAAACCTGCCAAGTTTAATGGAAAACAAGAAATTTTCAGTCCTTTGAAGACACCGTGTATTTCAGCGCATATGCATTTGTGTGCCAGCCTGCCTGTAAGTGTGCGAGTACATACTGAGGCATGTGTATTTGTGGGGAGAGAGGTGACAAGGCAGTAAAGAGGTGCTTTCAGGCAATAAAAATGGGAGTAATCTTCTGGGCTATAGCTGTGGAAGCCAATCACTCAGTAATGGATGCGGCTGAAAAATAAGGGCATAATTTCGGTCTGAACATTGGGGGAATTGAAATGCAGAGATAGATGTTGTTATGCCAATATTATAGAAGAGGTCTCATAGGCACGTTTGTTATACTGAATAAATCACGCCCTTGCTGAGGTGCGTGGGTCTGACCAGCCGCAGAAAAATGAAAGCTGAGTGCC
Organism: Gymnothorax javanicus; assembly: GCA_029692085.1. Lineage (NCBI taxonomy): Eukaryota > Metazoa > Chordata > Actinopteri > Anguilliformes > Muraenidae > Gymnothorax > Gymnothorax javanicus. Next base: position 18,665,018 of record CM056198.1, read on the forward strand.
TTATTTCACGACCAAACCTACAAGATGTCTGCATCCAGCCTCACAGCTGGACATTACAGAATCGCCCTCATTCAGCCTGTTGCATAAGGAATAAATTCAACCTTTCTGAAATGGCAGATTTGCCCCGAGCTATTGCTGAAGGCCCACATTGCTGCTGTAAGCTAAAGCTAAACCCATGCATCTTTAATACCCGTTTCTTCTCAGACATAAAAAACCCCCACAGTTCTATTTCTCAAAGCTCAAGCTTAATTAAACTTAATAACCTTCATCGGGCATGTCCAGCATGCGAACCTCCAAGCACTTAATTCGCCAAGGTCCCAGGATTACCAAGTCATTTACATTTAAAGCAGCGGGCCACACTTTTTTCCGTTAATGTCACTCCACTACTTTTTGAATACAAAGGGCTAACTGCCTTCAGCAGTGAGAAGAAATGGCTGGATCAGTCAAAAAAAGATAAATACTCTCAGTGTTGACAGGGAAAGTGGTTCAATATCTGTATGAGAATAAAATGTTATGGGATGTGGCCGTGAGGATGGGATGTTTTCTGAGTGCCATAAAATCAGTACGTTCGAGGCCGCTGTCAGCGTGACATGAAAAGTCTTAAAATACTTCGGCAATGCCTCACCCTCAGTCAGTATTTTCCTAAACAAATAATTAGGCTTTGATAATGAGTTACAGATGCCGTTAGGTATTGTGATTGTGAGCCATTAGCGAGAGCTGGCCAAGCATACAGACAACAAATAAAGGCTGTAATCAAAGAGAAAAAATAATTTGAAAACTGGTTTCCATCTAGAAAACACGCATGTGCCCAGGATGAGATGCTGCAAAGCTTATCAACGCCAAAAAAAAAAAAAAAAAAATCCGTCAATATCTTATTTTTAATAGGTAGCTGAGGCAGAGCTATGAGCCTTCAAACAGAGTGAAGTGCTTTGATGCCATTCCAAGAAAGAAGCCAAGATTAGCGAGCCTTCACTTCTCAGGTGGGTACAAACCTTTGATTTCAGAAAAGCAGGCGGTTTACCTGTGGGGGAATATATATTTATCTATATATATATATATATATATTCAATTTTACTTTTGAAATCTTGTGAACTACGCAAAATGACAGGTAACATTGAACAGGTGTTTCTCATTTCAGGCGGGAAAGCAATCAGGCAATCAGCCCAGGATGGAGTCAATCAGTTGGAGCCCTGGAGTCCTGCTATTCAATCACACATACGCACATGCCTGTTCACTATTATTGACACCCTTGGTAAATATGAACAGAACTAGTGATGAATTAAAGCCTTTAATGTTTACCCTTTTGATATTTAATTGAAAACACTAATAAAAAACAAAACCTTTAAAGTGAATTACAATTATTGATAGAAAAAAAGTACCGACATGAAACAAAACTTTTTCCAAAAAATGTGTGCCACAGTGACTCTGTAGAAAATAAAAAGTTGACTCAACTTCGAAACGTAAGGCGACCAGCAGCAAAGCATTTTTGAGTGGGCTTAACCAAGCTCTTTCGAAGATGAGTTTGTGCAACCACTGAAACTTGAAGTTGAACCAGCTCAAAAATGCTTTGCAGCTATTTGCCTCAGTTTTTTAAGTTTAGTAAACTTTTTTATTTTTCTCAGTGTTTTGGAGCTGTTGGCATTTTCTTATTTCAAAGAACGATGGTCTTGTTGACAAAGTCAAAGGCTAAGTGTTGAGATCTCAGGCTGGATAAATGAGTTTTATTACAGCTGGTTGGGAAGCGGTCTCATGCCCAAACTTCAAAAATCTTACATCATGCATAAGCTTAATATATAGACTTTCAGACAAAGAAGCTGTTTTTGTCCTAAATTACTCATAATCTGACCAATGATAGGAATCAAACAGAAGGGAGGGCTCATCAGGCCCTTTTGTATAATGAGGAGGAAAAGAACAGGATATTTACGGGCTTACGTCCAGTCGGGGCGAATATAATGAGGTTTGAGAGGACTGAAGACTTTCTGACCCTCAGACATAATTAAAACCAGCAATTCTGTAACAGTGATCCTTGAAGTGTCCTTCATCACTTGAACCATCCACCTCACAGTACATGCATTTGAAATAGGTGCACGTCCTCTTCCAGGTGGATTTTTAACACTGCCATATGCCTTAAACCTCTATATTATTGCCCTGATAGTTGAAATGGGTATATTCAACTTTTTTTTTTTTTTGCCATTTTATTGTAGCCATTTCCAAATCTGTGAAGCTCAACAACTTTGTGTCGCACAGCACTACTTTAACATTTTGTCTAGATCATGGTGAGGGAGGATGGAAATTGGCCTTTGTATCATCTCATATTTATTACCTAGGGAAATAGGATGTCATGGGAGACCATTTGAGTTTTCTTAATCATTAAGGTAAACTTAAGAAAGTAAAATATGAATGGGAATAAACTGCAGTTAGATTTCTCTTATAGATTTTCAAGCTGTGCCCAGCATTGTGGAACATGTTTTGGAAAAAAAATATGCAGGGTTTCCGCTTCATATCATTGACCGTGACGCATCACCATGTCAAAATAAAAGCCCCTAAAACGTCAGAATTATTTATTTATTTTTTTTAATTTTCAGATGTTAAAACACTGTCAACTATATTGTATGAATGGATATGTATATATGCATGCACACATACAATGTATACGCATACATTTATCATAATCAGAGTTTGAAATGATAAATATCATAAAATGTAACACAATGCTGCAATGAGCTTTATTTTGAAAAACGGGCAACAGAAGTGACATCGCTTTACTGTCTGGGTTTATGGCAAGAGAGAGAGGTGCCAAAGCAAGGCTCAGTTTGTTTGATTTTGATTCAAACAAACCTGCCAACATTGACGTTAGGCAGTGAGAAAGAGGGAGAATTTCTGGGGCCCTTATATGAACGTTAGGGATAACACAGCACTGTTAACGTCACCAACAGGCAACGTTAACAATGCGTAACATTTAAGTTTGGTCGTCATGTTCACGTTTCAGATGCCTTATGAAAAATAGCATGAAACTGAGCACAGCGTTAGTTCAGGCAGGCCACGGAGTCACGCCCAGCTCGCAAGCCTGCCTACATTAGTGATGGTAAAGATCGCAAGCCAAGCCCACATCAGCTAACAGCTCAGCTGATTCCCTACAGGAACTCAATTGGAAAATCTTAAACAAGACGCCCAATTTAAAGATGCTCTGCCTGCCTACTATTGCCACTTTCTCGACCCATTCACAACCCACCTCCATCCTCAGCTCCTCCTTAACATGTTTATCTGACTTGTTCAAGGACGGCACAAGTCATTGATGCTGCTCTGTTCTGTACCCCTGGGGGTTTGCTGCTGCTTTCTCCGCCCATGGCTTTCACACATATGAAAGGGCAGGTTTTATCCTCTCCCTTCCTACTGGCTTTTCATGCATGCGCGTGGTAGGGCAGGGAGGCCCCAGAAGAGAGCCATGCTGCCAAATTGAAATATTGCAAATAAATTCCCTGCAAATGATAATATAATTTAGGATTTTGACAAAGTGGACCTGACTGAAATAATGTCAGGTAATTTTCAGTAATAACGTATGCTTGTTTGCATTTTCAGGTGAGTATTTTAAAGTATTTCCAAAAGAAGAGGAAGATGCCCTATGAGGAAGAGAGTCAGGTAATGTTTAGAATAGATATGGGAGGATTAACAGCAACATGTCATGGTTTTCTCCTGCCGGATGCAAACTGCAGTCCGGCGGGCACTAGGACCATGGGCCAAGATGAAGGGAAGACCCAAAAGCGCAGGCTGGTTAAAACTGGAGGCTTTAATAAAACCAAATAAAACAAAACAGAGCCAAAAACTTTGGGAGCAGCATGGATAAAACAGCAGAGTAAAAAGCACAAGCAAAGGGACTGGCAGCTGCCAGCCCTTTATACTCTGCAATCACCTCCACCTTAACGGGCTGCACCAGTTGCCCGTTAAGGTGGAGGAGAAAGAATGAGACAGGGGAGGGGCTGTAGGTCCAAACCCTTACACAACCACATTTTTTTCCATAGCCTTTTGGGCTAATATTTGCCAAGGGTGCCAATATTAGTTGAGGGCACTGTATACACATTCTAACACACACACACACACACACACACACGCATGCACATGCACAAAATCACATATGCAAGCACGCACATACACACACCTGTACAAAGTGGCCAACTGCCCAGTCCCATGCTCCCTTTGAGGTCAGAATTCAAAGGTCAGCCCCGCGACACCCTCAGCACCTGAGGCAGGGATGATTCATGCCCAAACCAGGTGGCGGAGTCCTCCCACATCCCAGTGTCCTCACTGCTTCACGATCCCAGCATGATCCTGGTGGAAACAGCTGGCTCTGTTGCTGCCTGCCTGTGTTGCTCAGCCAGCTTTGAGTGAGTCAATGGTTTTGGTCACACCCCCCACTCCATGAATATTTAAATAAATCAACATGCCAGTTTCAGAGTCTGGGGTGTTGCAAATTTGAAACTTTCGAGGTGAAGATCATAGAGCTGATCGCCTCAGTACAGCAGGGCTGTCAGTGATGCGGCTCATTGAATAAAGATGTTACTAAAGGATACAAAAAGGAGTTGAAGAGTAGTGTTTTTTTCCCACATTCTAAAGCTGGGCTCACATCAAAGGATAATTTTGCTGAATGTGGGCCCGATTCCCCTCTCCTGACAATCTTAGGCAAAGCCCAGTTTTTTAATGGCTCAAAAGATTATCTTTCCTGATTCTCCTGCGGTGTGAGGTGTTAAGAGTGTGTTTAACGTCATCAGATCTGCTGAGAGGCAGGGCTGCATCGATTTCAAGTTTTAAAAAATTACACGTTCAATGTTTACCAATCGATATCGGGTGAGGTGAGGTCCAAGTCACAAATTGAGTGTGCTCTCTAAACACTAGAGAAGCAAATGACTGTGAGAAGTATGATATTTTTTCTTTATATGTGGTGTATCTCACATCTAAACATTAGTTAAGATTTCAAAAATATGCTAGTGTGGGCCTGGCTTCAGCCAGTGTTACAAAACTCCATGGTTCTTCAGTTGACAGAAGTGACGACTGAATCCATCGCTGGAACGATAATCCGTGAGGAATACTCTTATCCGACAGCAGGGATCTCACACCTCGAAGGGTTTAACAAATACAGGCAGCATGGACGAGGAGCGTTTCTCTCCGACTTCGCCTGATTCACAAGCACACAAAGGGCAGCAGATCTGTTGTGTTTACACTTGTCTGATATTCAGGTCAGGATGACCAGCAATCAATTTTTTTAATTCCATTTTTTTTTAAATCTGAAACTGTACAACCATGGGTTATTTTCTGGGAGGGAAAGAATGCCTTTATGCTGAGAATGCAAGCAACACCATCTTCCAACGCATTTAGGCCCACAGACTGAATTGACCACAAGGTTTGAACTAGTAACAGTTTTAAATTGCAGCGTCACCTTGATAAATGAATAAGAAGAGGAAACCAGTCATCTTTGCCAGTGTAATGTCACATAATAGCACTGATATGCCATAATTGATAATTACGTTACTGTATATGGTGTGCTTTATTATGACATCAGAGAATACATCCAGGGCACAGGCTCATTTCTTACAATACAAAAACAAAAACTGACCACAGATGTGACTGGGCGTCTGGTTGGTCCACACACCTAAAGAGGGTTGCCCTCACCTGGAGGGACATTAAAGTTAAAATAAAATTAAAGTTCATATGCGTCTACCAGTGGGCTTTTCGGTTGACTTTCTATGGAATTTCTTCCTTTTCTCCATTTCATTTGTCAAAGTGGAATGTGATGTGAGCAGATTTTTTTTTTTTTTTGTGGCATCTCCAATCCCACCCAAATCTGCAATATCTAATGCACGAGCACATTGCCATGCCGGGAGAGCGCAGACATTATGCAGAACTTTCTCCAATATAACGCATGCCTGACAGCCGCTGCTTCTGTTCCCTTGCAGTTTCAAATCTCACAACCTCAAGACAAGGATGGAGGAAACCCCAACATGTGCTTGTTCAGAAAAGCAAGGACAAGCCCCAGATGGCCAGGAGGTGCCTGAGTAACAAACCAACAAACCAACTGTGTCCATCCCATTTCCCCCAGCAGTGCAAAGCCAATTATGTGCTGCTCTCACAAGGCTGCTGACCACAGGCGACACTGGCATTCAAACCGATGCAGCGGTGGTCACTCTACACTGCAAGCAAATGATCCAAGTCTGCAACCCAAAGTGAGCAGTTTTAAATGGACAAGGAGAAACACCTGCCAAGTCTAACACAACACTGAAAGACAAACACAGTGACCTCTTATGAAGATGATGTTATTTCCCAATAAAAATTTCACAGAATAATTTATGCGAAGTTTCCCACTCTTCCACTCTCGCACTTCGCACACACATGCAAAGGAGGAGAAAACAACTATAAAGCTGCATTTTCTGGAGAAAATGCCAGAATTATTGCTGCTTTATTACCAATATTTTCTCATATTCTTATTTAGTTTTTCCTCTTGAAACACAATGATAGGCTACTCACAGGCAAAGCTTTTATTATTATTATTATTATTATTTATGCTGTATCATTTACTGAGAATTTGAAAATAACATTTAATATGATTTGATCACTCAGGACAATGTTTGACCACCGATTATCAACCCCCTACAGGAATACATGGAGGCTAGCGAATACCACCATCTTTGGTATTATGTAGTCTAATTTCATGTTAAGTGAATCTGAAAGAACTGAATGTCTTTAAGTCAATGAAATGCTAGTCAAACAGAACACATTTACTGTTTACACACACAAAAAAAAAAAAATTCACATATGCATATTAAATGATATAAATACAACTATTTAAAAAGTTTTAAATGCACTCTCACAACATGCCTATAACATTCCTTAATAGTAATAGTAATAATAATAATAAGTGGCTGGGACTTGCGCACACTGCAGTTGAACGCGGCCGAACCACCTCCAGAGTGCTCACAACTCAGTGGAACTGTGAAAATTCAGGATTGCAAGTCTCATTTAACTAGCTAGCGTATGCCTGGAGCTGCTTCTAGTTAATCACAGAAACAATCTATTAATTGCCTTTCCCCATAGAAAAGGACAGCACTTCATGTGACCAATACAGGGAAGCGGCATTGTTACTCCACATGGACACACAACCCCAGATCTGCGCATCACCGCTGAAATCCCCACGGGGCTGACTGTCAGTACTGTGTGGTTCTACGGACCAGGAGAAGAAACCAAGGCTGTATTAATTTCAGTAAGACTGACATAAACTTTCCAGGCGATTATACGGTTTAGCTATGTTTCACTGAGACTGTATGGCATTTTGGTTTGTCCAAACATGCATGCATATACACACACAACCTCACAAACACTTGACCCCCAGGGCAAATTTCAGCCTCATAGGTTTAACTGTGGTTGCAATAAGGTGCGCGCACCATTGTGGACCAATGAACTTATGAACCAACAGGACAAGATACAGAGCTGCTGGTTGCAGCTAAAAATGTTACAATACTCTTACTCATCACATAATTAGAAATTTCTAAGAGCCTCATAACTGTCTGAAACGAGCGGTCCACAGGTTATTAAAGGGGGTCTGGCTAATATATAGGGGGCAGGGTTAACCCATTCCACTGCGAAAGGAACCTTTGCTCAGTCCAATGATGCTTCCTAAAACATTCTATGAAAAACGGTTCATAAGTTATGAAAGAGGGTGTGGCTAAAGAATGGGGGGGGGGGCGTATACCATCACAAATGGAAAATTAACTCTACTTTGTCCTATAATGACTCCATAGAATTCAAAACAGTAAAATGGATGATGCCATTGATTGATTGATTGAATCCTTTATTTATACAGGAAGATTCATGAGGTCATGTTCTCCTGATTGTGCTGAAAATCGGCACCATCTTTGTCAAGACTGGACCTTTATTGCGAAAGGCAGTCACATTAAAAAAGGAAGACCATAGAATTCTACACAGGCAGGCCAACAGTAAAAGGCAGCAAAAGTCTTACAGAATATGTCTCACAGTTTGTCACATCCATGCAATAGTCACATCCATTCTACTGTTTTACAATTCTATGGATGACTCCCGCAAGTGCCTAAAACAAACAGTTCATGAGTTACAACAGAGGCGTGGTTAAAGTATAGGGGCAGGGTTACCTCACACCAATGACAAAGGAACTCTGCTGAGTGCAATAATGCCTCTCACACGTGTCTATGACAAACAATTCGCAAGTAATGAAAGGGGACATGGACAAGTGGTGTGTGTGTGTGTGTGTGTCTGCTTCTGAATGTGCGTGCTTGCGTGCGTATGTGTGTGTGTGTGTGTCTCTCTACAAGGTTTGGCCTGCTTACGTGAATCCAATCAGAGGTTATGTTCCTTTCTTCATAGGCCACTCCCAATGCCACGCCCCCTTTTTTCCAATTGGCACAAACAGTTAATCAGCTGTCCTTTGGCACATGACCAACCTATTCAAAAGATCTTGTGCAAGTCTGTAAATCCAACTGGAAGTTATGCATCTTTTGCGAAAAACAACTCCCATTGCCATGCCCTCCTTTAGCCAATTGGCATGAACACAAACACACAATTTCACACATAGATGACCACCATTCAAAATTCAGACTCCAATAAAACAAAAAATTAAAAAAACTGTAGCCACAAAAGGGTGGGGAATTTTTGTGGACCGATGGTCACAGCTAAAAAACATTTGAGAATAATAATTTCCCCATGTAACTAGCAACAAGTTTCCACTAGTATTATGTTTTTATGTTTATATACAGTCATTAATATTTTTAGTTCTGCCATTTGTCTCACCGACTCTGTCAGTAGGTGCCGCACCAAATAGACTAGACATGGAATCTGATTATATTAATAGTAAGAAGCTAAGATGCATCTTTCCAGTGTCACACAATAAGACTGCAGATGGGCTCGTGCAGTTTTTTAACATATTCTTTTCTAAGTTTACCTTCAGCTTGGAGAATTAAATAAAAATAAAATCCCCTCTCCTGATATTCAGGTTGGCAGCATTACAAGGTAGCTAGAAATACTTTCAACAACTTAGAAAACAAGGTTTGTGACTATTTTTGGGTTACCCATGCTTTTTCTCTCCCTGAACACAGCCAAATTGTTTTGTCCACCACACTGAGCTGCTCTTATCGACCCAGGAGGCGGATGCCGCGACACGTGATTCCTCCGACTCATGTGATGACTGGACCTCGCTTCTTTCACACAGCAAGAGCACTGTCAAGTACACACTGCTTGTGCCATTGGGGGATACTGCAGTCAGCATAGATTTGGCTCACACATCTACACGCACCTGGCCGACCAGCAGTAGCCAATAAAGAGTGATGACACCACTAAATGTGACTTAGCCCCTATTAATCCTGATGAAGCTCCAGCCACTTTGTTCCCCCTCCAAAGTGGACCTCCAGCCATTGCCAGTAATGGTGGTAGACGAGACGGACATCTAAGCTGAGAGCCTCTCGGAGGCCTAAATGGGGTTTGTGACTTGTAGCCAAAGGTTTAACTACACGTATCAACAGTGTTCTAGACAATGTTGATGCAAGCTATTACTTACAACTTCTTCTTTGCTGTCATTTGTGAACTCAGCTGTCTATCATACTGCAAAAGTGCTGAATGGAGCTGGTGCACAATGCGATATTAGAAGACTCACGAAGTGGAAAAATTCCCCCATTCATTCTCCTGGAAAATTCTATCCATGGAAATCCATAAATATTGCAGAAATGATTGGGAATTTTAAGAATCTGTTAACAAGCAAAGATGCTAGCATTGTGCCACATGGTGTTTTGGGGTTGATATCTTAAAAACTGCAGGAGTTACAAAAAATAAAAATCAGAAAAATGTCAAGAAGAAGAAAAAACTGTCAAATGGTCACATTGATGGCTAATATCACAGCTATCACCGAACGTCATTGTGAGTGCCAGAACTGTGAGGAAATAGGCCCCGGTCAAGGGCCCGAATAATCGCAGAAGACGAGAATGTCTTTTGCACGGCCTCAGATTGTTCGCTGCGATAACAGTAAAGCTGCCTCCAATGTAATGCACTCTCTACAGCATCGTGTCCTGCTGGTCATTCATCGTTCCTTTTTACGAACTGTTTTGCGCAAAGATCACAGCGCTGGCACGCGCCACAATTACTACCAAGAAAAACTTAGAAAGAAAGCGACACGAATCTGACCGCACTAATTAAATGCACAGCAGCCAGTTCGGCCGGAGTATTATCTCTCGGTCCGTCCCAGCTGCAGCAATGAACAAACTCTGGTAGCCTGAGTGGAAAGCACGGGAGTTCTGTGTCGGGAATACAAAACGAGTCAGCCTCAACTCCCGAGGGAGGAGATACACACAACACTAAGCTCGCGGCCCATCCTACAATTCTGTTCCCTTGTCAGATCAGAAAAGCACGAGAGGACAAGCAGAAGACTTAGAAAAACGTTGCATGTTGGTGTAGCATCGCCGTTGAGTGTCCCAACAGTAGCCAGTCGGATGGTGCGAATACGAGTTCTGTACTTCTGTAACATCGGACTTAAAGTCTCATCCTTAACGGATGATATGAATAGGAGTCATGATGAAAAAATATAAAACAAATTATGTCCTTCTCGTCCGTTTTATAGCTCACGCCGCATGACTTGGCTTACTTGATAACGAGAATCGCACTAATTAGCAAATGCGAAAATTGCTGTTATACTAAATTAAGATAAATTAAGTAACATTTTCTCCAGTTATGAGCTACAAATGCAACATGTCAGGGTATTTTGCATTTTATAACAACAGCCTGTTTACCTAAGCTATGTCGGGTTTGCATTTGATCACAAGGGCACGGGACATTCTAGCCAACGTCGCACGCACTCGCTGTCTGTTTGTCGCTGACTGTCTCGCTCCATCTAACCACCAGTCTTTAATGACCTTCAGAGTTACTTTTTAAATAAGAAATTGTATGATTCCACTTGGTTGTTCCACGGCTAACTAATTTACCAGTGAATTACAGGACGAATAAAAACAACTGCGTATTTCTCAAGCTACTGGCTCAAACGCGATAGAGCTTAGCGATCTGGATGTTCCCAGTTGCTCAGTGTTGAAACCAAGTTGATAGCGTATCCCTGTCCCTTCATTTCATTTCGTGTAAGAAACGACACCATGCAATTACTTTGTCTGCGCTTGAGGTTTGCATCTGGGCTACATAAAAACAACAAGCACACAATTTAATTTCCAAAGCATGTCATGGAGGATTGTGCACATTTCATGTTCAAACTTTGGTCAGACACCTCTCATTTCAAAGTAAATTTAAAAGGAACTGCACTCGAGCCAAATTCCCGTTAAAAAGGCAACAAATAATATTCACCTGTATTTCCAGCGGTTCTCCTTGCTCTATAATGCTAATAAACGGTATTTCCAAAAATGATGCCATAAATTCCACTTGTATCAGTTCGTCGCGGCTCTGCGGGAACGCGAGCACAGCTGAGACTCCCTGTACGACGATGGTCTGGCAAACGCACGTGAAGAGCGATTCGGGGTCCCCGTGCGGCGGCTCTCGCGCCAGCACTTCCAGGCTCAGGTTGTAGGGAAGGTGATTGCCCCCGCTTTGACCGAGACCAGCGAGGGCGCGGTTTAGGGCCGCCTGCACCCGGGCCGGCCGGCGGGGAGGCAAGAGCGCGCCCAGGCGCAACGTGTGCCCTATTCGCGCTAAGATGTGGCACGGCTGCGGGTGGAGGTGGCATGGGTCGATGAAGGTGTGCAGAATGACCTGGAACCCTAAGTAAAAGTATGTCAAGAATCTCCAGAGCGTTGAACTCATCCTGTTCGGCTCTAAGTCGGACTGCGGTCTCGTCAAAAAAAGGCATTTCTTTCCCATATTTCCCCCTCTTTCCTCTGTCCGTAATTCCGCCTCGTTGACGATATGAGCGGTGTCATAAGGGCTGAGTTAATGACGCGAATGTGATAGTCGGAGATGAGAAGAGTGTGCAGGAGGGAAAGGCGCGCGGGAGAGTCGCAGATCCGAACAGTATAGAGTCCTTCCCCGTTTGAGCGCCGGTGGAGCAACCAATGAGCGGTGAAACTGACAGCGGCAGCGCTGCTGGGGTGGGGTGGCGGCTGTGAGCGATCATGATGACAGTATTTGAGCACAGAGGCTCGCGCCGTCAACAGGTCAGTATTTTTTATTCACTTTTTTTGATAAAAGCCCCTTGCGTCCATTTTTGTTCTGGTAAAATTTCTGAACAACTGAAATTCCAGTAGGTCTGTAAAAACGATCTTTTTGACAGTATTTCCGATGCCTAATGTGCTATATAATATACATTTTACGCTGAAGCACCCATAAATTTATAATTAGTATATAATTAATTCTAATTACGTGCCTGTTTGTAAAAACCAGTATCTATGTCCAGAACAAATAAGCCAATTATATTCACTTTAACCCATGATTACAGTCATGACTTTGATGGGACTTAAGAGGGGAAATGTGTTCAATTAAGCTACATTTTTCCTGTATACGGTGAGATGTAATGATTGCCTAATATAAGCTTTAAACAAATATTTAGGCTGAGTGTTTACAAATGTTCAAAGTGACAGAATGGAATTCATTAGATCAACTTAATTTCTAATTATAACAAAGGTTATAGTCGATATTATTTTATGTAAGAAAAAAAAAATAATGATTAAATGTTATACATTATCGTATTATGTTTCCTATTCTGTCGTGTTTTCTCCATCAAAAAAAAAAAAAAAAAAATCTTGTTCTGAGACACTGCAATAATGTGTAATAATAAATCAATCAATACTTCCAGTCTGGAGGTCTTCAGGAACGGAGTCTAATGAGCCATATGTTGCCTTAGGAATGTAGACTTGCTAACAGAAGGCTACAGTAGAAATAACAGAAATCTTGTACAGTATAATTGACAGCTTGGGCTGGGAGGGGGATGGTATTCTTATTTGTCTGTCTTCAAATTTTTGTTTTTGATCTAATTGCTGGATGTTAAAAGTGTTCCCTCAACTAGTTGAATCCCTCAGTCTAATAAAAGTAAAAAATGGATTGTTTAGGGGATTTACTCAAACGTGTGTGGAACTTCCATCCTTTCATGGGTATTCATCTAGTAACAACCTGATAGTGTTGGCCAAACAAGGTGGAATTCCCTTATTCCCCAAGGGTAATTGAAAGCTTTGCAGCAACCCGTGCAATACTGCTAGCCTCCAACAACTCATCTGAAAGGCTAAAGTTTATAAAGGTAATGTTGAGTGGTCCAACACATTCTCATCCCAACTCGTCATATAATGATGCTACTTGCACTGTAAAACTGTGGAACATTTGACAGGTTTATAATCTAAACACCAGTGTGTAAAAGCTAAATGCCTGGTGATTATTTTTGTAATAGGTGTTCTCATTCAAAACACTGATGTTTATTGGATGTTACGATTGAGGTTTTTCAAATTTGTTGAGTACAATTTAAAACTGAATCTAAACACTGTGACAAGTTTAAAAAGTGTTGCAAAAAAGTGTTAAGCATATGTTCAGAACTTAAACATTTGGTTTTACAGTGTAACCAAGTGTCAGTATACTCGAAAAAGGGGGCTTTGTGCATTTTTATGTTAAGGGTTAGGGTTCGGGCAAAGGGTTTGGGGTTAGGGGGCAGGGTTCATTTCAAACTGGCATCACATATGGGCGCCAAAAGCCTCCTTTTTTGTTGTTTATTGATGCGTGGTCAGGTAGGGTCAATGTATGAAGAGTAGGGATAAGACTGGGCTCATAGGTCAGAGAACCCCTTCCCCAAATTTTCTCAATGACTGGAAGAGGCATCACTACTGAGCCTTTGAACTAAGGAACCAAAGAAAGAGGATGAAGGAAGTTATTAAAACCTCATCTTGCTTTTTTGGGCCTCCAGAGTAACCACTGAAGTATTGGGAAGGTCCCTGTTGGGATATGAGTGTATTACCGAATACAGTACAGTGTTCTACAACTACTAGTATAAGCCACTTGCCATGAGTGTGGTTAGCACTCTTGTCATTGTCCATTACTAGAGGCTTCGAGTTTTATGCTGTGTATTAAATTAAAAGGCCAAGGAAAGGTCATATTTAGCAGCATTTTAATGCAAGCATTATATACAGCCATACATACATTAATTCGCAGTGAAGTGTCTTTGTCTATTTAAACTGAGGCAGCCTGAAAACTAGTGGTAATGATGCTGATTACATAATGACCCTGAAGATGAGAGATCGAGATGAGGTCAGATATGGCTTATAGAAGATGGAATACTTCTGCACCCTGCACACTTTGTAATGGGATTGAGAGTGCCTTGTTAGAAATGCAAACCTAAGACAAAGCAATAAAATAGAGACTCAGAAATAATGGCACAACATAATATTTCATAGCATACCATAACATGACACAACATTGCATGAAATGGCATCATACAACACAGGTGAGCAATGAATAACAGCATAGCATAATGACTAGCACAGGCCATTTAACTCAACCATTCTCACCATTGTTCTGCCTCTAAAGACTTTTTTGTTTACCTGGAAAGTGTATTAACCAGATTGACAAGATGGAATTCTCCTGTCTCTGGGTGAAGGTTGTGGGGAGGCACACACTCATATAAACAGTTCTTTTGTTCAATAGAGGCCATAACCGTACAGATGGGTGTGAATGTTGTGGTTGTCTTTGTTCCCACAATTCCATTCTTCTCTTAAGAGTGATGTCACCTATTAGTTCACTCTGTACGAGAAGTGCCTATTTTATTGCATCATTTGTAACACCTTCCTGAAGGAAAATGGATCGCGTGTGTGAGGGAGAGAGAGAAGAGATGTGTTAGAGTGGTAACCATCACAACTTATTGATCCTGATTGAGCTCTTAAAAACTTACTCCACTGAATCTTCATGAGTTTTGCATCTTTATGGGCCTGCAAAAGTGTGTAAATCGAGAAACATCCTCAGTGAGACATTTCCACTCGATAAAGTCTGTTCAACTGTGCCGATTTAAATGGAAACTAGTAATAATGACTCAGTGACTCATTAATTGTCATCCCAAGGCCACACATTTAATAATGAAGCCGCATGAAAAGAGGACCGGAACAACAAGCTATCAAAGTCCTCTTCCTGTACTCTCATTACATTGCGGTAATTAATTGATGTTTTTCTTCAAAGCCACTTACTCAGGCTCTTCTTTTAGCTCACTAGAGCTGCACTGCTCTTATTTTGGCTTCTTATTGTGATTTTATTGAACCACCAACCTTTCGAGCCCCAGCCAATGATCTTATCCGCTAGGCAAGAGCAGGGGTTCCCAAACTTAGTCCTGGGGACCCACTGTGCTGGTTTTCATTCTAACAACACTTACAATCCCAGAATTATCAAGCTGTTAATTTTTTAATCACAAACCCCAATTCCAGTGAAGGTGGGATGTTATATAAAACGTGAATAAAAACAGAATACAATGATTTGAAAAATCCTTTTCAACCTATATTCAATTGAGTACACTACAAAGACAAGATATTTAATGTTCAAACTGATAAACTTTTTTGTTTTTTGGAAAGGGGTCTCCGTTGTCGTCTTTTGTGCTTCATAATGCGCCACACATTTTCAATGGGAGATAGGTCTGAACTGCAGGCAGGCCAGTCCATTACCCGCACTCTTTACTACAAAGCCACACTGTTGTAAAACGTGCAGAATGTGGCTTGGCATTGTCTTGCTGAAATAAGCAGGGACGTCCCTGAAAAAGACATCGCTTGGATGGCAGCATATGTTGCTCCAAAACCTGTATGTACCTTGCAGCATTAATGGTGCCTTCACAGATGTGCAAGTTACCCATGCCATGGGCACCAACACATCCCCATACCATCACAGATACGGGCTTTTGAACTTTGCGCTGATAACAATCTGGATGGTCCTTTTCTTCTTTAGCCCGGAGGACACAACGTCCATGATTTCCAAAAATAATTTGAAATGTGGACTTGTCAGACCACAGCACACTTTTCCACTTTGTGTCAGTCTATCTCAGATGAGCTCGGGCCAAGAGAAGCCGGCGGTGTTTCTGGGTGTTGTTGATATATGGCTTTCGCTTTGCCTGGTAGAGTTTTAACCTGCGCTAGTACTAGATGTAGCGACAAACTGTGTTAACCGACTATGGTTTTCCTAAGTGTTCCTGAGCCCAGATGGTAGTATCCTTCACAGAATGATGTCGGTTTTTAATGCAGTGCTGCCTGAGGAACCGACGGTCACTGGCATTCAATGTTGGTTTTCGGCCTTGCCGCTTCTGTGTAGAGATTTCTCCAGATTCTCTGAATCTTTTTATGGCATTACGGACTGTAGATGATGAAATCCCTAAATTCCTTGTAATTACACATTGAGAAACGTTGCTCTTAAACTGTTGGACTATTTGCTCACGCAGTTGTTCACAAAGTGGTGAACCTCTCCCCATCCTTGCTTGTGAACGACTGAGCCTTTCGGGGATGCTCCTTTTATAAGTAATCATGACACTCACCTGTTTCCAATTAACCTGTTCACCTATGGAATATTCCAAACAGGTGTTTTTGAGTATTCCTCTACTTTCCCAATCTTTTGCTGCCCCTGTGCCAGCTTTTTTGGAACGTGTTGCAGGCATCAAATTCAAAATGAGTGAATATATCTAAATAAACAATAAAGTTTATCAGTTTGAACATTAAATATTTTGTCTTTGTAGTGTGCTCAGTTGAATATAGGTTGAAAAGGATTTGTAAATCATTATGTTCTGTTTTTATTCATGTTTTACACACCGTCCCAACTTCATTGGAATTGGGGTTTGTAATTGCTTTTCAGGCCAGGAAGACGTTTGTCCCTCTAAAACTGCTTTGACAAAAAAAGCTATGCATTCCATGATGTTTAAAAGCCTGAAGTTTATCTTGTGCTAGTTTTGTTACATTCCTTGTAAAGAAGCCAAGCCAACGGGGCAATAAGTTTTAAATGATCAAAATTAGGGCTGTGGTGAATCAATAAGCTGCAAATTAAGCTTCTGAACACAGGTTTTCCGGTTCTTTCCAAACAGTTTCCCTAAAATCAATCACAAAAATAGCTCCATACAGATTTGACTCATCATAATTTGCTTTGTTCTAGAAATCTTAATCGCCTAATAAATGGTTAGTTATAGTGACCACATGTCCACAGTTTCAACAATTAAAAGTCAATTGATCCCACAATTTAGTAACTATTTTCCTCTCTTTTAATGCAATAAAGTAATTTGTAATGCATTTCAATTTTAATGTGCTGCTCTTTAGCTCTTCAGAAATCACCCAAATTGCTTTTTTTTTTTTTTTTTTTTTTTTTTTTACATAATTTGGCTTAAAAGTGGAAATAATCCACACGAGTATCAGTAGCGCAGTTAAGAAAAATTAGCAACTCATTAAAATACTGGGATTGCAATTGCGGCTGGAACAGAAACAGACACAGTTGGTCCCCAGGACTGAGTTCGGGAACCCCTGGGCTAGAGGATAGTCTTTGGTGAGCTGCAGAGGTGGCCGTTAAGCTGAAAATAGAATCAGCGCAGAACATCCCTTTAAACTAATGATTGACCTTGACCTGTTTTCAACCATTTCTTTAAATTAACATTAGCCTACATGAACTCCGAAAACAGTCACAACTATCTGGTGTGGCAAGTCCCCTTTGTTAACCCATTTAAACCGGGACAGCATGTGCGCATTTTAGGAACGTGCCGTTGCCGACACAGATATGCGCGTAATTTCGAGAGTACCGTAATTACTGTAAGTTTTGCGCAATAGAAAAGAATTCCAACTGTTCCTGAAAGCTGAGAAGGTGTGCTTCAGCCCATGGCAGCACGATTCTCTGCTGGGATTTTTGCATTAGGCCTTAAAGGGTTAAGGTGATATGAGAAATAAAATGCGTCATTCTGATGGTAAATTGCATTTTAATCAATGGTGTACAAGTGCTTGTGCTCGTTTCTAATCTTTTTCTTTGTTATAATTTAAACAATCGTACGGAGCAGGTTAGAAGGCTTTGTTCATAGAACGTGCAAATCATATGCAGAAATTAACTTGTTAATGGACTACATCTTAAAATAGACAGATTGGGAAGTATGGAATCAGATTATGACTTGTAGTCAAGCAGATTCACTTTCTTGAGATGTCAGTTCTGAACATGCGCAGTAGTTGTGACACGGCTCCTTTAATCGGGTAAAATAATTGAAAACAGGTCACCTGTTTTCCAATGATCGGAATAATTAGAATGCTCAGCGTGCTTCTTCATGCATTGCTGTGGTAATTAAATCGCAAATTTAATTCTGAAACATGTTTTGTACACTTCACAAAAAAGATACGTTTTTTATAATAATAAAGTTGGTAACTTCTGCATTTGATTTAAAGGCTATCTATCCTGCACTTCGTAATTGTTTAAATTACAACAAAGAAAACAAAGAGATTAATAACTTGTATCCATGATTGAATAACATTGATGGAGATGCAAGTTTGCGTTGATGCTTTTTTTTTGTTGTTGTTTTTTTTTTTTCGTCTTACCTTAACAAAGAGAACTTGTCACACTTGATAGGGTTAAGCGTTTATGGAGTTCATGTGAAGTTAATTTTAAAGAGCGATTGGAAACAGGTCAAGACCAATCATTAGTTTTGGGGGATGTTCTTGGAGAACTATATTTTCAGCTCACCGGCTGCCACTGGTGAGCGGGCAGCAGAGGTACACATCCAGGATTGGAAAGTTACAGTTTTCTCTTGTGTTTTTGTCCAATCACAGGTACTGCCACAGGAACAGAATTCTTCAACCAGAAGGTACACTCAAAAAAATGAAACCCAATGAAATGTTAGATTTACTTAATAATGTTATGTCAACTGGTTCCACGCAATAGCTTTGCGTAACCTTTATTTGACTTCTAACATTTTTTGACCAGTTTAATTAATTGCATTGAGTGGAATGTACTTAACTCAGTTTTGTGGAACCAGTTGACATAACATTTTTAAGTAAATGGAACATTTCATAGGGTTTCATTTTTTTGAGTGTATGTGTAATTAATGTAGTCAGTGCGCCGATTTCAGTGCGTAGAATAATCGAGTGGGAGGACTTCTGAGTCTGGACTTTACACCTCCTGTCGGCAGTCGGTGTCCGTGCCCAGTAGGAATACTGTGGGACCATTCATGTCTTTAACTGTGTTTGTTTATTGGTGAACAGGTGCAGGTTGTTCTAAAGCTGTAGAAACAGCCATTAATCTCACTCAGTATGTTTTTTTTTTTTCACAGACAATGCATCACCTGCAGCATGAATGCAGAGATCTGTGAGAAATGTTGCAAGGAGAACAAAATAAGGAATAATTCTAGCTCACTATACCAACACTGGGGGTTGAAAGCATCACATTGGGTGCTCTTTACTGCCATGACTTGCTTCACAGATAAGCTTTAAGGAATGAATAACTGAACAAACATTAATATAATGGCAGAGTCAGCCTGATATATATAGGCGCGGCAAGGGAGCCGAGTAATAGGATGCTTGACTGGTGGGACTTGATATTCTGTCTCGCATCTAGCGAGATGAAGTTGGGAAGAATTCCGCCCTTAATCCCAAAATGGCTACATGGGTTCACCCCTGTTTCTCTATATTACTCCTGACTACCAGCTATTCTATCTGGCATTTCTCCCAGGACATTAGGAAACATGGAAACTTGTTCTCAATGGATTTCCCCAGGAAACATGGAAACTTGTTCTCAATGGATTTCCCCTGGTTTCATAAAGGATAAAAAAGGAAGAAACAAGAGCGCTTGGCCGAGCGACTGTCAGAATGCAAATGTCTCCTCCGACTCGCACCCTTCGGCGGATGCCCAACCCCCCCCCCCAGCACAACCAAAGGGGCTGAACCAGGGGCGTTTTTGACACGCTGAGACGAGCAGGTGTTTGTGGCATTTCTTTACGGCAAAGGTTAGTATAGATCATCATAAAAGAGTTGGTTTTAATGAGGAATTAACACTTTGAGCATTTTTGGGCCTATTTAGGCCATCATAGGCCCAACAAAAGGCTCAAATCAGCCAGTTTATCAAATTTGTTCTGGTTTAGGTTCCCATTGAGCCATGAGCCAAAAATGATAGAAATCCATGCATTATTTATTGCTCTCCTGTGATGGCGCAAAAATCTCTGTGGCAGATGTTGCGGGGGCTTTCTTCCAAAACCACAGTATCCCCATAATATCAGCGCACAGAAAATTATGTCATTTTGCCATTACATCACAAATAAAGCTAAATGTCATGCAACCAGGCTCCCCTTAAATCTTGTGAACCTAACCCCCTACTTGATAACTACTCTCTTTGACTCTGTCAGAACATGCAGCATTTGCAGCATTGCAAAGGGCACTGGTTTCCCCCCAGCGGTTTCTGGTTTCAATCACAGACAAAACGCGGCCCTGGCGGTCTTGGGAATAACCTCAAGAACCACATACAAAGCCTCCATGCATAAAACCCATGTGAGCTAAAGCATTTGCTCCGGGGAAGGCCGTTTGTCAAGCCTGTGAATGATGCCGTGTGCCGACTCAGCAGAATGCAGTGATCTCAAAGCGCTCCGCAGGATTGCTCACTCTGTCCACGTTAACACGGCTAACGAATTACCCCAGCCTGCAGGGCTAAGAGATTTCCCTGAATGAAACATTGATTAGGGGTTAACGTGCTACCGCCGTAGTGTGTTGCCGTGCCACCACAGGTCAAAAGTGGCGTCTATCTGCTTGGCTCGTCCTTCAGGCTGTTTGCCGCTCTGAGTACGCACCATTCGTCTTTGCCGTCACATTAAGGTACAATTTTTCTTGCACTTGGGAGCTGCGCTCATCAGCGCTGAGTTAAAAGGTAGGCTAAAGCATTAACCAAATACCAAGTCATTTTTCTGGCTTCAGCCTGCTTTTATTCATGCTACTGCCGCCTCATCAATCTTTCTGTACCTCCGCGAGGGGGTAATATGTTTTCGTGTTTGTTTATTCGTTTCTTCGTCAGTTAACGGGATATCTCAAAAAGTTATGGAGGGATGTTAGTGAAATTTTCGAAGTTGATAGATACTGTGCCAAGGAGGAAGTGCATTCATTTTGGCGAAAATCTGACACATATTCTTGATCCAGGATCAGAAAGAATCGCTACGCGTGTCGAGACATCACTGTCGAGGGTTGGTGTCGATTGAAAAAGTTATCTCGGCCATTAACATGTCACTAACATCCTCATCGGTCGTGAAATTTCTTAATTGTGCAAATATTTTATGCTACTATAAATCCGAATCAGACTTTCTCCGCCAACAAATTTCAAAAAGGCAGAGGTAATGCGCTCTCTGAGTGCCTTCTAGTTTTACGGTGTTTGTGCGTTGAGGTAAATAACCCATCCTCACTCATCCTTCTGCCATAAATGCACACACTGTGAGGCCATGTAATTGGACAGTGACATCATTTTAAGGAGCAGCAATATGTTTTTGGCTGTCTCCATATGGATGTAGATACCCTCAAATTGAAAGCTGAGTGTGTGCACCTTAATGGCACACTTTAATTTCTGAGCGTATTTATATCCTTTTTATGTGATGTAGAGATTGCAGCCCCTAAAAATTGCTTGACAGACCAAGCATTTAGTGATCATACAGTTAGTGGATTCAGCTTTTGGAATGTGGAATATCTATCCTCACTGGGATTTGAAAGGTAAGAAATCTACATTCAGAGCTGTTATTATTGTTCTGTTGAGTCTCAGGTCCCTGGTACCCACAAATGCGAGCATTATGCTGAGAAGCAGACATCCTCATACAGGGAAATGGCTTTCATTTGAAATGTTACAGTGTCACAGATGTGATACATACCCAAGGTCAGTAATATTCTCTCCCCTTATGTGTATATGTGAGTTTATAGGTTTTCTATTGAATATGGATTTATACCCACATGCATGCATGCACACACAGACGCACACAAGTAATTGACTGCATACACGCTTACACGCACCCACACACTCACGCATAGACACGCATACATCCACTGACACACACACACACTCACACATTCGCTCACACATCCTCACGTGTTTGTCAGCTCAATCACGGCCATGTGGAGAAAGTGCTTGCTTTTAATTAAACTGATTTATTGCACGAAGTGGCTTCGACAGTCTTTTTCCTTTCTTTCTGAAGGCTTAAGCCCCAGACTAGATAGGGGGCCCAGAGGGGGACAGATAAGAGCTCAATAAAGGAAGAGAAAGAAATGGCAGGAGCTCCTGGGGTCCGTGTGGGGGGGGGGGGGGGGGGAGCTGGGGCGCATCTCACTAAAGCGCTGAGGTAGCGTTAGTTGTCATTTTTTAGCATGCTATTAACACACAGAAAATAGCACGAGTGTTTATAGTCTGTACAAAACTTGTATTTATTAAATAGTCCATGGCAAATACCTGGATGTAATACTACATTTTCATTAAATATTATAACATTAAAACATTGGTCACCAAGCTGAAATGAAAAATCCACAATGCATAATTTTCAGGTGCATACTTAACCTGGCTTCTGTATGCTGAATGATAGGATATAGTGCATAGTGAGTACTGTGGCGATTGGGGCAGCAGACATGTCCTCCATCCACATCACACAACCTGGAACTGGCAATTCACATCCCCTTTATGTCTCCTCATTTCAGCACCTTGGACAGAGGCAGTCGGCTGGAAATCTGTTCAGCACCCCTGGCCACTGCTGTGGAAGGGACAGCTCCCACCAGATCTGGCCAGGCGTGGAAGAGAGGCTCTCCCAGCACACTCCACACGTGGCCACGCACTTGATCCCCCCTGTCTTCAGCAACCAAAGGCTCAATATAATGGTGGCAAAAAACCGCAGACAAGGAGAGGTTGGCTGAGAGTGACTTTCACAAGTGCATTACTAACCACTGTTCACTCTCTTGTTTTACATCAGAGTCTGAAGGCGAAGAAACGGGGAACACCGAATTTACGCTCCCCAAAGAAAGCCTCGCTTTGGACGTTACTCTACCACGTGACAGTGGCTAATTTCCTAAGTGCCATTAAGGCTCACAAAGCCTATTGTCTATTTGGTTTATTATTGTAAGTAAAATTACTGCCCTGTGGGCTGGATTCTCGCCAACCTGTAGCCGTGCCTGTGCCTGCTTTTCTGGTGGTTTGCTACAGTACATAGTACATGTGGCCTGACTCTCTTTACAGCACGTCCAGCACCAACCCTTTGTTAATTTTGTTGTTCAGATCCTGACCATCTGACTTAGTGACCTGTGGGGTGGAGGTATTCAGGTGCATATTAGGGTCCTCTGATTTTAAGTCAGCTGGGACCCCCAACTTTTTTTCTTCATTACATCACCCTTGGATGCTGGGATGGCAACAGGCAGATGTTAAGTCTAGATCCCAATGCACACTGTGACGATGATCTTACACTGAGATCATGACAGAACTAATTGTCTCGTCTGCTGTAAGTGGTCCTGAATGCAGCACAGTCACAGCTCTGGTCGCGCTCCCAGCTCCTCTCCACAGTCCTGACGCACAATCTCATGCTGCGGGAGGAATGGAGCCTTGTCCTCACCCAGACTCCCAAAATATTTCAGGGGTCTGGGCTCTGCTCCCTACGCTGGTTCTTCACTCTGTGTTTCTGCTGAATTACAGCTCTCCTGCTGGTCTCTCTGAGCGAGTGCACTGCTGTCTGTTTTTGTAATAGTGTTTACTCCCAAGTTTCTTCAGTAGCTTTTACACTAGTTGTAGTTTGCTCTTAGCTTTCATATTTTACCCCGCTGTTTGGCAGTAGATTTCTGTGTCTATTTTGTTGCCCTGTTGGATTTTGGATAAAAACAGTGAACTTCACATCGGTTTCTGACTCCTTCCCTTCCTGCACTTGGGTCCAACACACACACACACACACACACACACACACTCCAGTTTTGAAGATCCTTGCACTAATCTTCCGCAGTTGTCATTACCGAACTTTGAATTTTATGCTGAGGTCATTAAAGAGCGCTAATCTAGTTCTGCGGTCTTTAGAGAACCTTTAATCTTCATGAAGATTATAGCTATGAACTTGGTGTCGTCTCAACCTGGCTCACCCAGTCAGATATTGTGTCCCCCAGTTTGACTTAGTCAGTTATGCCCACTCTGCTGTTTGGCAGTCGATTTCTGGGTCAAGTCTGTCCCCCTGCTGAATTCTGGATATAGACAGTGAACGCTCGACTCCTTCCCTTCCTGCATTTGGGGCCAACACGCACACACGCACACCAGTTTTGAAGATCTTGCTCTAATCTTCCACAGTTGTCATTACCGAACTTCGAATCTTTTGCTGAGGTCATTAAAGAGCCCCTAATCTAGCACTGTGGTCTTTAAAGAACCTCTAATCTTAATGAAGATTATCGCCATTAACTTTAGTGTCCTCTCAACCTGGCTCACCCATTCAAGCTCTCTGTCCCCCACTTTCACTGGGTCAGTAAAGCTCTCTCCCCCTCCCCTCAGCTAATGTGTGGGGAGAATTCTGGAGCTCAAATGATGGTCGTTCAAAGTCAAAATGTCTGCCACGCATCTCTCTAAAGATGTCGTTCCCCTGATTCATTTCCCACTAAGTGCTTTCAGATCATGAGACAGGTTGTGAAAGCAGCCATCTGAATCTGAATGCAATGCAATCGTAATAATAAAGATGGAGAGTAAACCTGACATCTGAAGGGGAGAATTCCATATAGCCTGAAGGTAAGCAGGCACAGACAGAGAAGGGGGAGAGGATTTTGGATTTTTAATTGTTCCATTTTTAGAATAATTCTTACTTCAGCAGTAAACCGGATGCCAGTACCACCCAAACATTTTCACTTCTATTTAGCAACAGATGCGATAATGTGGAACCGCACTTAAATGATTTTTTTTCTCAGTATTCTCCATGAAGGAAAAATAGGTTACACAGACATTTTGGCTTCTTTGCCATTTGCCTCTGAAAAAAGCAAAGAATACGTAACATCTGTACAGCCTACTTTTACCCTATGGTTAATAAATGAGAATTAAGTTATTTGAGTGCAAACTCCACTTTATTGCATTTAAGTTGACAGAATAGTAGATGCACTAGACAACTGTCAACGGTAGGAGAGCGCGGTGGTAAAAATACTTTTTTTATGACAGGTAAAATTCTTGTACATTGTATGATCATTACCAATTTGTTGTAAAAATGTAAAAGTCCAAATTTTTTGGCACAACATTTAACATTGCACCTCCTGCTCCAAACAAAATTGGGGGGCTGTATTTCACCAGTAAGCACAGTCGATCCAATTCTGGGCTCACGCAATCTAACTTTGCAGTCTTTGGTTAAAGAAGAAGCCTACTACTAACTGCTGGGTAAGATTATGCAAAATTAGACTCAACTGCTGAAAATACGAAAGCCGGTACATTTGGTGCTGTTGTTTGCTGCATTAAAGCAACACTATGTAGTATTCACCGAATTCGCTCACGGTGTCCCCCTAAAGTTGACAAACGGTATTGTCTGTAACAGCTGTCGTAAAATCTGTCTACACGTGCGTTTGTTGACAAGCCAACGACACCAGGGAACTTTTTGAGGCAGGACATGAAATATACGATCCGATCAACCATGTCTTCAGATCAGGTAAGGGAGACTTAAAAATCGGTCTAACTCACGTAGATGGTGAAGTCCACACTACAACTATAACGATAATGATAATGGCAAACGACATCATTGCGGTCACTTTCAGAGCGATTTTATGCACGGTAGAAAAACTGATCGCCAATCAAAATCCGTGGGAATTTACAGGGCGTCGCGTACATGCACAGTCCCTGTTCGAATAGTCAGTCCCTTTGTAGAATCTGACCACAAAGTCGTCATGCACAAAACCGATTAGCTTGTGCAATATAACAATAGGTAGGCGGGGAGTTGACAGAAAACCCCTGAAACGACATGAGTACATGCCAACCCATATCATTACCTTCTCCTTCCAAAATAAAACACGACAAATCTTCCACCTTTAGTGCTTTATAGGGGAGTGAAGTACACGTTTATGATCAAACATTTTGACTGGCGACTAGTTTAGCAATGTTTGCCAGCTAGCGATAGCATGACAACTAGCTAGCATGTCAGATACCAGCTAGCTAGATAAATCGCTGTAGACGATTATTTTACGGAGCATAAACGGGGTACTAGATGATTTCAATGACACAGCCTGACACAAAGCAAGTTCAAACGCACTAGAACTAGATCTAGAATGAAGGATTAAGGTAACAATTTGTAGTTACTTGTCCAAAAGTAACAACGCCAAGTCGCCATCGGTCGGACATCCCTCCTCCTCTTTCAGCTCTCGCCAGCGAGTGAAAGCCGGTCCAATGTTGACCCTAGTCCTGGCTCTTATTTTATCGCTTTCTCATTTTCTTTTAAATGTCTCCTCGGACAACACCTTTGCCTTCTTCGATTTCCTCGCCACTTCAGCCATTACGACCACTTCCGACTCTGCTTCATTCTACATTCACTCGCTGGTCTTGAGAGACGTGGGGGAGGGGGATTGTGTGACGTATGCCGTAAAGCAGTAAGTAAGTTTGTAGTGCTTGTGGGGCCTGGGTTCCTACCTGATACCCAAAGTTATATAGTGCCAGTGAAGGCGATGCAGTCGCGATCAAGCCATGACAAAGGTGTCATTCATCCCACAAAAATGATCTTGGAAGTATAGTTTGAGAGTGAAAAAACTACATGGTGTTGCTTTAAAGATCTGTTTTGTTAACTAGCCGTGGTTAGAGGTTTGTTTAACATTTAGCTGTTTACTTACTTGTCAAGAGGAAACCTTATAAGACGACAAGCCCTCAGAACAGCACTACTGCTTTTTCCTCTCAGGTTGGTTTGCGGGGAGGCCTGCATGGTTGTGACTTACTACCCACCTTGAGGTACAAAGTTGTTTTACGAGACAAAGGGGGCCAGACAGGGCTAGGGCGAGCGGGTTAACATGCTAACTTCAATAGATACTTCTGCAGTACATAGACGTCTTTTACATCACGTGAAAATAGTTATTTCTTCACATTCTGTTGATCTATATATTATTACTGAGTTGGTAATTTGCGTAATTTCACACATCTCCTCGAAAACCACCTTGAATAATGAGTCTGTTTTCCGCATACACCGGTTTTACTGTGTGACAAAGACGATGCGCCAGGTTTCAAATTTAGTTACCCGGTGGTCTATAACAACAACCAGTTAAGACAGGCTTCAAGTGAGGAAGATGTACTCTGATCCACAAAGATTCTAAGGTATTTGGCATAAACTTAGCACAGAATGTAACAAGTAAATTATTTTTGATATACATTGCCACACCACCACCATGTATATTTCGGTCCTTCTTGTAAATATTGTAGTTATGAAGTGAAAACTGCATTTTGAAACCGTTTTTGCAAGTAAAACCGGCTAATTCAATCAGCTGTTATCGTACCCGCGCATTTAGCCCATGCGTAGCATGGGTATCGGCTAGTTTTAGTTAATTTTTTAATGTTTTAAACTGACATTCTGGCCTAATCTTACATATGACAACTTAAATGCAGTACCAACTTGTAATGAATCTGCCATGACCTGTTCTGTTTCTGCCATGTTCTGTTCTGTTTTTGCTCATGTTCTGTTTATCTAGACCTTTGCCATGTTTTCGCTGTTGCCATGTTTTGTATTCCCTGCCATTATCCACATTTCTGTTATATTCCGGTCCATGTCTTTGCTCATGCCCTGCATTGCACTTTGTCTCCCCTGTCTGGTCTTGTGTTAAGCTACAGCTTCTCCCCAAGTACTGCGTGTCACATGTTTAGGTGATTTCATGGTTTCTGGGTTTCCAACCATTCCTTCTAGTCTCGTTTGCTTCCTTCGCCTTGCTTTTCTATTTTACTAACCAGTGCTAACAGTTTGTTGTTTTGTTAAAGATACTAACCAAGACTAACATTGTATATAATACTAACTTACTAACGAGCACCAGGGATTGTATAGCTGCACTTTACTAATTGATTAACAAGCTCTCAGCACTCGCCCTGTTCTAGTCTCCGCCTCTTGCCTTCACTTAATCTTTGCTGCAATTCAGCGGATCCTCCGCACCTGCTCAACTCTGTCCTGCCTCTCATTATCTTAGCACGTTAGAACTCCTTAACCGGAGCTGTATGTTTTGTCATTAGGCTGTCCTGTGATCCCTGTCCGTGTTTTGGCTTTTGCCAATTTCATGTGGTTAGGTTCTCCCTCGTGTTTGCTCCCACGTAATTAGTCTGATCCTCTTCACCTGATCCTAATCATAGCATGTGACTTCCCTTGTGTGTATTTAAGCAGTCTTTTCACAGCAGTTCCCTGTCAGAACGTTTCCCTAGTTTACCTGTGCTGCTCTTGTTTTCGCCTTGTACTCATAGTGTTGCTTTTCTGACTGGACCGTCCGACTTTCGATTTTGGCTCTGATTTGGTATTTTTGTCTGCATCTGTTATCAAACCCTTTTTCTGCCCGACTATGATTACTGTTATTGCTGCCCTGGTTTTTCGACTTGGATTCTGCCCCTTGGATTGTGATTTTTGGATTGTGGACTTTGTACTGTTTCCTTCTGCCCTGCGGGGGTTTACCCCCTCGCTCAATAAAATCACTTCAACTGCATTGCTGGATTCTCGCAACTGGTTCCTGAACGCCACCTTACACAACTTAAATAACATGATGAAACCCCCCCCCAAAAAAAAAAAAAAAAAAAGCACACACACACACACACACACACACACACTTACACACACGCAGACAAGCACACATGTGCACACATACACTTCAAGGAAGAAAATTCCTTCGAATGGTGAATTGGTTGAGGAATAAAGAAAGAAGAACAAAAAAGATCAAGACACAGAATCAGAGAAGAAGAGTCTTTGATCAAAAGCTGGAACTGCATGGAGGAAATACTGGAACACATGGCATCCTCAGGTCCCAGTACAAGTTTATATTGTTTATGTTGAAAAAAAAGGAGCCTGGCCAGCACACCAGACTCTGATATTAAGCAGAGGTGCTTCACATCTTCCAGGTCTGATAACCGACTCCCCTCATCCTCTGGCCGCTGTGATATATTAAGTCCCACTGATCCTTCAACACTGTCTTTAGCAGTAAAATGAATCCCTCCTCAGGAGAAAAAAAAGACTGATTTGGAAGGTAAAGATGGCACTGAGAAAAGACCCTGCACTCGTCCTTCACAGCAGAACCCCCCCACCACCCCCCCACCTCGATTAAACACGCTCACAAGGGTTTGAGCGCGAGAGAGTGATTAACGTTCAGTGCCAGTCCTTGCGGTAGTATCGTAATGGTGGCTTCTGCAAGCCATGGTGATGAGTTATTTGGGTAATGATGCTCTGTAATTATCCAGCTCTGGAGGTATGCATTTTCCCTCCTGTTCTTTTCCCTCTAAATAAAGCTTGAGATAATAACTTGACTTCGACTGGGAGAAATAAAAGTATTCTTAAAGGCCTTGAGCAAAGGCTGCCTTTTGTTTAAATAAGCTATGAGAAGAGGTGGAGGATGCAGGCCTTTATGTGGCTATTCCATCTGCAGTGTTACAAGAGGATTGTCTCAGTCTCATAGCAATAGACTATAGAAACACATCGGACCAAGTCGCAGTGGCCTTACCTATACGGTCTTCTTTGGCTTGGCTAAAAGGCTTTCGAACAATGAAAGTGCAGACATTGGGTGCCTCCATATTGTGCAAATTCTACCTGGAGACTGTTATAGTATATCCACTATGTCTGAGTCCGCTGAACACCTGAGATGTACTAGCATGGCCTGCTCTTCATTTGCGTGGCCCACAAAATATTTATCGTCAAAATTACATGATAGTGTAATAAACTGGGAAAAGAGCAGTCAGATGAAGATAATGAGTAACCTCTCATGTTTAGGTTACACTTACCTCTGACTTCCAATTGTAATTAAGTTCCTGCGTGAATTCTTCAGTTAGGGTGATGTGTTCACTAGTTTCAAATTATCATTCAACTAATTTTATTTGCACAACCAATTGAAGATCTGTGTGCAAGAAGTACTTAAGTCACATTTTGCAAAAAAAAATGAGCTGACACCAGTATAAAAAGCCACAATGGCCAGAGCATCATCTGATACCAAAGATTTCTGCAAAGAAGCACTCAAGTCTTGTGTACTGGTGTGTTTCCATTGTCCACTGTCATGATCTGCAAAATGTTTTGAAAACTTTGACTCTAAAAATCTCAAAAGTATTATTTTGTGACTTAGGTACTTCTTTCACACAGGTCATCAATTCATAAGTAATGTCTTAACTACTTCAAACTATGTAAGGCATACACTGCTACTAAGGTGAGTCTTGACGTTGAAATATGACAATTTGATGTCCTTACAGTAACAGTTCACCCAAAAATGAAAATTCTGTCATTACTGACTCACCTCACTGCCAGTTGAAATACGGGTGAAGTTCGTACATTTTTAAAACAATATATGTGTATACAAGAAAAACCCTGTAGCAGCCTCCTCCAAAACGACTGAAGTCAATAGAGTGTCAGTGATATCCATTCATTAGACTCTAAAAGCCCCCAAAAATGACCATGAAATACCTCCATACGGCTTGCGCAGTGTAATCCAAGTCTCTGGAAGCCAAACAATCGTGATTGGAAAAAAAACCTGTATTGCACCATTATTTAGTGTAAACTTTTACCACAGCTGTGATATGTTTTTAAAAAAAGTTCAGAATTGCCTGCATCCACCTCACAGGAGAGCACTGTCCATGTCTGTGATGTACATCAATGCCCAGCTGGGTAAATAAGGAAGCGCTGAGGAGTTCACATCAGGCAGAGCATAAGTGAGGCCGGGGGGATTTGGGTGTACGCAATTGTAAACTTTTTTTAATATGATGGCTGTGGTAAGAATTTACACTGAATAATGGTGTAATACTCTATTCTGGCCTCAATGCAATCGTTTGGCTTCAGGAGATTTGGCTTATGCAGCATGCGCTCTATGGAATAATTTCAGGCATTTTTGGCTGTTTTTGGGACTCTAAAGAATGATTATGACCAAGTCTCCATTGACTTCTGTTGTTTTGGAGAGGACTGCAGCAGAATTCGCTGGTATATTCAAAATGGGTTTTTTTTTTTGATCAACAAACTTCACCTGTGTTTCACTGGAAATCACCAGAAATCACAGCGTAGCAAGTAACTGGTAAAATACACAGAGACAGACTTGATGTTCTCCCTGTCTGTTGGTGCCCAAGCCCGATGACACACCTCACTTTTGTACTGACAATCTCGAACTTAATGGTGTGACAAAAGGTGATTCTTTCCCTCTCCCATGAGTTATGGATTGCATTGGTAGGATAGGAAATGCTAAGTTTGTCACAAAGCTTGATTTATTAAAAGGCTACTGGCAGCTTCCTATGACTGAACTTGCTTCAGAGTTGTCAGTACTTGCTACTCCAGATGATTTATGCAGTACATGGTAATGCCATTTGGACTGATGAAAGCACCTGCTACATTTCAAAGGCTAATGAGCAAAGTTCTGACAGGTATTGATAATTGTGAGGCTTATCTTGACGATGTTGTTGTTTATTCTTCCACATGGGAACATCACCTCCGGACATTAGGATCCGTTTTCTCATGCCCCCAAGATCTAACGCTGAATCTTGAGAAACCCGAGTTCGGCCATGAAACAATAACATATTTAAGGAAAAGGTGGGTCAGGGGTTTGTTTGTTCTGTGGACACTAAGTTTAAGGCTATTAACAGCTTTCCCATCCCCAAGACCAGAAAGGAACTCGGGCGTTTTCTTGGGATGGCTGGGTATCACAGAAGTTTTTGCAGAAATTTTTCATCAGTTGTTTCCCCACTCACTAACCTCCTGTGTGCCTCTAAAACATTTATATGCTCTCCTGACTGTCCACATGCTTTTGATGCAGTTAAAAGTCTGCTGTGTAATGCCCCAGTTTTGTCTGCTCCTTATTACACTAGACCGTTCATGTTAGAGGTGGACGCCAGTGGCATTGGAGCTGGAGCAGTATTTTTTCAGGAGGACAAGCTTGGAATCACCCACCCAGTTTGTTTCTTTTCAAAAAAAAATGTAACTGGCATCAATTTAATTACAGAACAACTGGGAAGGAAGCCCTGACACTCTTATTAGCTCTTCAGCATTTTGAAGTGGATCTTGGATATAGTTCAGAACCCATTCTGGTCTATACCGATCATAACCCAATTGTTTTCCGCCAGCGCATGTGTAATGCTAGTCAATGTCTCATGCGTTGGACTTTCATCATGCAAGGATTTAACCTGAGGGTTGTACACAAAAGAGGGTCCAAACATATTGTTGCTGATGCACTGTCACGCTGCTACCCTTAATAGAAAACCTTGGGCACTGGTTTTCTCTCAAGACTGGGGATGTTACGACCCCTGTCATCTTTCCATGGGGTTACTAATCTTTGCTCCAGGTATGACAATCTTGAATGAAGTCTGCATCATTCCAAATTGAAAGTTTCCTTTCCTGGGTGCAACACCTTTTTAAGGTCGCTGCTTGCAACTCCCAGTTGGACACTAGCTCTTTGACCTCATATGTACCTTTCGTAGACTGTGAGTATTCTATTGCCTTTTTGCGTTGGACCGGTTTACCTTTCACTGATGATTCTCACCTTGCCCTTTACTTTGTTTGCTTGGATTTTTTGTGGTTGACCCTTGGCTCGTTGCATTTTGACTTGGATTCTTGTCTTTGCCCCTCAGTCCGGTTGTTCGGCGAATTCCTGGTGTTTGACCTCGATTCGCAAATCTGACTAACTCGCTTGTCTTGCCCCTCTGCTCGCTGTTCGGTTATTCTGGTTAGCCAGAGTGTTCCCTGCTGGATCTCCCGATCCTTCCATCTGGAGAATTCTTTATTGTTTTCCTTTGTTATTTTCCTTTTGTTATGTTTGGAAGAGACACTGGGTGGGACCCTGTTTCTATTGGGAGTACACTATTCGTTCTCTCAGTCTTCACTCATGGACTGAGCATTTGGTAGTTAAGTGTTTAAAAGCCGCCCTCTGTCCGGCAAACCTTCGAAGACCAGCGGTAGGATTAAGCTAGCTTTGGTTAGGCAGTTCAGGGACTGGAATTCTGTTCAGCATGCAGTTTTTGTGTCTGTTACAGTTTTCCCCGCCTGTGCTTCCCTCATTTATCTACCTGTGGCCACTGTACCCAGAACGGTTTGTAACACTACTAGACAAAGAAAAATTAGGAGCCTATAAGGCAAACAAATCACCGGGAAAACTCACAACAGGTACATGGCAAACAGGAAAGCGTTACTAGGGGCATGGTTAAAAACAAGGGAATGAACGAGACAATTAACACACGGAGTGAGAAGGGCAAGTGGGGAGCATGAATGAGAATAAAGACATATGGAAACTGATAGAAAAAATGAAATGACAACGATGAAAACTCAAACACAAAAAATTCACTGATTACAGGACGCTGACAAAATTTCTCCCCTAACAATTTTTCAATGGTCATCTTCTGGTGAAAATGAAGGGATAGAAAATGGTGAGGTGTGTACATACAAATATTACACCAAAGGCAAACCTGTATCTCCCCCGAAACTCATCTGTAGCACACCTATAGCAAATCTGCTCGCTCGTAATTTACCTGCAGCTCATCTGAAGCTTATCTGCTCACCTGTAGCTCATCTATACTCATCTGTAGCTTAACTTGTAGTTGACCTTGAGTTAATATATATCTTATATGCTAATCAGCAGCCCACCAGGAACTCATCTGTAGCTCAGTGGTAGCTAATCGACTCCAATGCAGTTTAACTGTAGCTCATATGCCCACATGTAGTTTACCTGTAACTCAATCTCATTTGTACTTTATATGTTCATCTGTAGCTTGCCTTTAACTCATCTGTAGCTGAATTGCTCTCTTCAGTTTCACTGTGGGTAATTTGTGGACCATATAGTCACATGTAGATCACCTGTCACTCATCTGTTGCTCAGCTGGAGCTTAACTGCTTGCCTGTTGTTCACCTGCAGCAAGATTACATGTTGGGCTGAGAAAGTATTTCTGTAATTGAAAAAAAAAGCAATTCTTCCTCAGTGGTGACATTGTGCTAAATCAATTTTTTTTTTCCTGTGACCTGTTTGCACACTTTTCAACAGTGTTTTTAGGATTGCATTAACAGGATCTTCCGCCTAATCGCAATGAGCCAAGTCCATGACTGAGCCACTGAATCAAATCCATCTGACCTCCACACCAAGCCGCCTTGTAAGAAGAAACATTCCCATAATCTCGAATAGAACACATCCTTCCCTAGGCAGGTAGCATTTATTATATAGCCCCTGGCAGAATAGTGCTTCATCAGATATTTTGGGAGGTCAGCGGAAATTGTGCCATAAATATTCTATGGGGTGGAAGATCCAGGAACAGGGCTAAACGAAATACGCTCACTCCTGCAATCAAACATGTGCTCTCATGTTCCTTTTACAGACTTCACCTTGAACTGTGATTCAGGACTGGCAAACTCCAACCAGGCACTACCATTCAATAATTTGGAAAACAAATGTAAAAATATGTGACATGAGTGCACCCGGCCAACTCCCAGCCTCTCAGAAGTTTGGTGAGAAGTAAGGAGTTTTATGTACGTTCCTGGAGTATGAAGCAGTTAAAAAATGTCAGCTGGGAAGAGACAGTTCACAGGAAACGAGGAGGACAACACTGTGGGGAGGCATAAGGGGTGGGTTCTCTTTCGGCTCAAAGGGTTAAAGTTTGGTTAACATCTGGGATCTTATTGGACAAAAATCACATTAAGCACATTTAATAACCTACCAGTCACCAAAAGCTTAATTGTAACCGCTAATTATCCAGTAAATAGTCACTTGATGAGCTGGGAGCTGGGACAGAGTGGGATTTAGACTGTGGGGGATTCAGGACAGAATATTGCTCAACGATACAAGCAATGCTATCTCTCTCAAACTGGCATCGACATCCATCATCATTCAATTTAACTGTGGTGATAAATCAGCTGCATCTTTGTCTTGCTGGAATTTTTTGATTGGTGGTCTGGTTCTTTGGTTAATTGTTTGGTTGATTGCCTGACTGGTTTACTGGTTTGGTGACTGGATGTTTTTTTTTTTTTTTGGTGACTGGATGTTTAATTGGTTGGGTTGTCATAGTCCCGGCTCGGAAACCATGACAAAAGTGGAGGAAGTGTGCTATAAAAATAATAAAATTGTTCTGGAAAATAAAAAGGCGAAAAAAATGACCATGGAACGGTTTCCACAAAGGACGTTTGTACTGCATTTCTAGGTCTGTTGAAGGATACTGCACTAATGTTACTAGCCAGCTAGCTTGTTACGGACGTACATTAAAACCGCATGAAAAGGCTAGATTTTCACGTAGCTCCGCCGCAACCTTGCTCCCATCGACAGACGATTTCTCCCGGGTGTAGTGTGTTAATGAATCTAGAAATAATAGTACTGTTGTTGGTATCACCGCTGACAAACATACCGTGGATTCACTAACACACTACGCCTGGGAGAAATCGTCTCCTGCTCCCATCAGTTAGCTTGATAACCAAGCCAGCTAACACATTAACATAAAATTATTAGCGATCCACTCAAAGCCTCACAACTTACATACACCGCTCACAACATTTAAGTTAGCAACATTTTGAATGCAGCTCATACCTACAAAAAAATCCCTCAAAATGATAAGTGTCGCTTGAATTGCAATCCCCTCTGGACAGCTCTATTTCGTTCCAGTTGTTTTGGTTAATTTTTTTTCAGACAATGGGTGTGGGTAATATGATGCCTAAAACTTGCTCCCTGAAATGTTGTGGGCAGTGTAGTTTGTCCACTCACAGTCAGTGGTTCGTGCTTTGTAAGTTGGCCTTAGTGCTTTTGGGAAACATTAGAAAGATTGTACGTCACTTGTTTCATTTTTGATTTTGACTTTCAATGAGCCAAGTTTATTTTTTGGACCCGGAAACAGCGTTACGTCAGACTTGGGAACAGGATTCAGAGCTGAGTAGCAACGGAACTTTCATCAAAAAAAAAAAAAAAAAAAAAAGCCTTAACTATAGATTTAATAACAATTGTCTGCGTTAATCTGTGGATGAGTTAACGCAATAATAACGCGTTACCAGCCATAATAATTTTATTTATTCATTTCATATTGTTATTGTTATTAAAAAAAAACCGCCAAATCATTTGGGGGGGACTTGGGAACAAAAATAGGCCTAACGACGTCCATGCTTTATGAACGAGCGCAGCTTTTGTATTTCTACGTTAAGTTTACACCAGTGGCGGCAGGTGAACTGGCTCTAGGGGAGGCTCGAAACCATCCCTTAAAAATAATGATTGGTCATGACCTGTTTTCAATCATTCATTTAAATTCCCATTCCAGAAACTCTGACAACTCTCAACATTATCAGGTGTGGCCAGTTTTTATTACTAATGCATAACTGTCAACTCTAACGCATTCGGCTTGAGTTTTTACGTTCCCCCGCAGTAGTCAGCAATTATTCAATAAATGCGTATGTTAGAGATTCTTGTGCAGAATTGAAGTCTTTTCACAAATATATTGCCATTTTGTGTTTGACAAAGGAAAACAAACATAAAAGTAAGAAACATACAAAAAACATACATCCGCACCCCCCGTCTCCACATCTTAAACCACATCAAATCTCAGTGATTCAAACAAAATAAGTGACAAATAACAAAGGTACATCAAAAAAAAATCAGAAATTAAATTAATTTAAAAAATAACTAAAATAAGACACAATAAGCAGTTAACAAATAGGAAAAAAAGAAAAAAGTAAATTTAAAAAAACTTTTCTAGTCAGACGATTATTAGATCATAACAATGTTACAAAACTGGTTCACAAAAAAGTATATGTCATCCAGTCTCATCCTTCGTACTGCTATGTAAAGAAAATGTCTAGTTATTTTCTAAAAAATGTTTAGATTTTTATTTTAGATGTTTAGATGTTTATTTTATAAAATATATGAGTTTTTCGCTTAATAGCCAAAGTTAATTTTTCTAAGGCTAAACAAAGAGTAAGATTCTGGGTTTTTCCAAAAAAACAGAGATTGTATACTTAGCCTGAAGCAGAGATTGGATGATTTTTTTTTTTTTTGTGTTACTGAGTTTCAAGGTCTCATAAAAATGACCAAAAATACAAAGTTTTGGGCATTGTGGTAATTGAACAGAAGCCATACTAAATAGCATAGCAAGTACATCCCCCCAAAATTCTTCGATTTTTGTGCAATTCCATAAACAATGAAACAGTGTGCCCGTTTCAGTATTAGATTTCACGGAATTGAAATCTTTTTGCATTGAAGTCCTTTATGCAATGGAAAGGAATTGCACAAAGATGTTTCAATTTTAAACAATTTAAACGATCATGAAACACATGCATTCCTTCCAACTCCTGAGTAACGAGAAGTGTGAGAAGTCCGAAGTCATAATCGGTTTCCATACACTAGTGTCGAAATCCACCGAAACGCACATGAAACTGAAAAACCTCCATGCACAAGGACTTCAATTCTGCGCGAGAATATCTTACATAGGCGTTGAATGAATAATTGCTAACTACAGCTAGGGAATGTAAATATGCCACTAAAACGCACGCCGAATGTGTTACAGTTAACAGGTATGCGTTATTAATGAAAACAGGTCACACCTGATAATGTTGAGAGTTGTCAGAGTTTCGGGAATGGTAATTTAAATGAATGATTGAAAACAGGTCATGACCAATCCTTATTTTTAAGGCATGGTTTCGAGCCTCCCCTAGAGCCAGTTCACCAGCGGCCACTAGTTTACACAAATGGGTCAGAAACGACCCACGTGCATTTACAATAGCATTTGGTGGGAAACTGTGAAATTTGTTTGCAAGTAAAACCCCAATTCCTATGAAGTTGGGACGTTGTATAAAACGTGAATAAAAACAGAATACAATGATTTGGAAATCCTTTTCGACCTATATTCAATTGAGTATATAACAAAGACAAGATATTTAATGTTCAAGCGGATAAACTTTATTTTTTTTGCAAATATTATTTTGAATTTGATGCCTGCAACGTGTTCCAAAAAGGCTGGGACAGGGGCATGTTTAACAACTGTGTTACATCACCTTTCCTTTTATCAACGCTTAATAAGCATTTGGGAACTGAGGACACTGATTGTAGAAGCTTTGTAGGTGGAATTCTTTCCCATTTTTGTTTGATGTACGACTTCAGTTGCTCAACAGCCCAGGGCCTCCGCTGTTGTATTTCGAACTCCATTATGCGCCACACATTTTCAATGACAGACAGGTCTGGACTGCAGGCAGGCCAGTCTATTACCCGCACTACTATGAAGCCACGCTGTTGTAACATGTGCAGAATGTGGCTTGGCATTGTCTTGCTGAAATAAGCAGGGACATCCCTGAAAAAGACGTCACTTCGATGGCTGCATACGTTGCTCCAATAAATAAATGTTATTAAACATCATTGACAATTTTATGGAAGGGCAATTACATTTTCCAGAGTTAAGTTAATGTGAATTTGTTAGAAAAGGTCAGGGGTACACCAGATGCAGGATCCAAAGTGTTTATTGAAACACCAAACACTGCGGAGAAAATAGGCACACAGGCCAGAAACAAAACACCGCGCACAAGCACTGAACAAATGGGAGAAACTAAGGAACACTGCCCAAGGCAGGGGGAAACAGAAATACACACTCCAAGAGTGGATAAACTAGAAAAACAAAAACTGAACCTAACCAAACTGACGGACACACTGGGAGACTTAAACACAGGGCAGACAAGACGTGGGCGCAGCAAAACACAAGGCTCGGGAATCATACAAAGGAAATACTCGGGAAGGCACAGGAGCGGAGATTTCACAACGCAGAGCAAAGCCTATACAAAGTTCCGTCTGATGTCGCTTCTCACTTTGCCACAGATATAGCCACGAGAGGAGGCGGGGACCCGGAATGCAATCTTGAATGGAACAGAAACACATGGGATTAATAAAACAATTACACGAGAACCGGGTTAACAATAATGACTCGAGACAAGACTCTAAGACAACCAATCAAGCTAGACAGTTTAGATTGAGGTAATCAAAACGTGACGAGTAAAAAGCACTACGAGAGAAGCAAAGGAAAGCACAGCTTTAAACGCAGTTAATCAGGGAAAGCTTAGGCAGGAATTACAAAAGCTAGAAACACTCGCACTCGCTAATGCGTTAATAAAGGTTAATACTACGTGATGAAATATTTACAATCACCCTCAAATAAGTGCTGGTTAGTACGGGTTAGTAATTAACCTATCAGAGAACGCATTCACTCAGAGTTTAGCGAGACCCAGAATCAAGCACAGGTGGAAGTAATGAATGAAATACCGCAGCCGATTTTGAAAGAAGAAACGTGATGGACAACGAGACGCAGGCATGCTGAAGGCTGTCACACGACATCACTGGAGTTTGGGCAAAGAGAGAATCGAACATCAGACGGCGGGAATGAAAGCTGAAAAATAAAACGAAAGTAAAGCACAAGCACAAATAAGCACAAAGACAACACACATGAGGCAGATCCATAACAGAATTAGTAGTTGCAGTCTTTTCCGTTTTTGCAAAAGGCGCTTTTACAACTGATGGTGGGAAATGGTTAATGCGGCAGAAACCCAAAGTAATCTTCACATCACAGTTAGAAGACATATAAGGCTACCCAATAAGAAAGGTATCATCAAAATCGGATGAGGGCGCATGGAGAACTTTGACCTCCCAAAATGCCAAATTTCACTTTTTCCCTGATTAAAGTGCCACCTATACTCTTGCGCCCTCAACATCCCATGCTTAATTTGTGTTGATTAAGTAAAGGACATCCCATATTAAGATTAAACCATCTTGGGCTGTTGAGGGCACAGTCTGGAAATGCACTGCTCAAATGGCCAAAAATAGCATCTTGCAGAGCCCCCTATAGGATATGCCCTCGACAGCCCACAGAAATTTTCTGATTACTGCAAGCCCTACACACAGAAGATTGACATATGTGAAAATGATTGGGCTGTTATCAGCCCAATTAAAAAATTGCACTTCAAAACTGAATTATATTAAGTGCTCATTTCTCATCTTGGAATCTTTGGCCCTTCTGGGACCCAGAAAAAAGAAACCGAAGGGCAATGCCCAATAAAAAGGTGCAGTTTTTCTATTTTCTCAACCATCTTTCATCAACAAAAATTTCCGTCAAGTCTGAGACCATCATATATCACCCTCTGCCTGATTCTTAAAAAAATGGCTCTTAAACATCAGCTTCAAAGCATCAAAGAAGTTATTCATCAACACTGCTACCTTTAAAGGAAAACATGCATAACTGTGTTGACAAACAATAAAGGTACGAATAAGAATTTTCACCAAACCTACTTGCCGTCAAAAAAATTTGGAGCGCTGTCCAACCAAAACTACTTCACCACAGCTATAAATAATGGTTAAGAGCTTTCTAGAGCCACCAATTAATATCCTGTTGCATTTATTGTTCTTTGGTAATACTGACTCTTACTTTACCTCCCTGTGGGGGGTGACCCTTTTTTGACCCCTTTTCTCAGGATGTGGGTATCCTTCAATTTTAATGAAACCTATATTTTTGGAAAGCTCTTGATGTACACTGCCACCAAAATCAATTTCCTGATGGAACTAGCATACCTTCATTTAAAAAAGTTGTCATTTTCTTCCATTTTCATCCAAACATTAGCCCAATTTTAGGAGTCATTCACAATTCTCAACATTTTCACAAGTGTACAAAGAGTAAATTTTTTTCAGATCCTCCTCCCCCAAAAAATGTACCACTGAAACTTCTGTGTTAGTCTGTGCGGATACAAGAATTAGACATTGACGTCCTTATATTCCTCGGATGTATCCAAGACAACTGCAAGCCACCAGCAGCAATCATACAGGCAGGCAACATTAAGTCCTGGAGTAATCTCTTATTGGCCTAACTTCGGGGCAAATAGCAGAAGTGCTTTTTTTATCTGCCCCGTCGTGGTGGGTCATTTCACACTAACTTTGCATATTGTGTCCAGTGACTCATTTGTTGCTGAAAGTGTTTTTATTCAGTGTTATTTAGTTTTTGTGATAAATACTGAGATGGGAGAATTCAGCATGCAAGGCCAAAACCATAGGCAATCACCTTACCTATAATTTTCTCGTTGACCAGTAAGTCAGTTTTAAAATAAAAATTCTCTGTCCCAGCGCCCTAGGGAGTGAAATATAAATGAACAAAGAAAAAAAAATCGATTATTTTGCTATCTCTCTAAACTACAGTTGAACTGCGAGCATTTACGTTATTTATTTATTTATTTGTTTGTTTTTATTTCGGCATGATTGTATAGTCGTTTCATGACAATTTCAACACAACATGTATCATGTCCGAAAGGGTCGCGGGAGAAGCAAAATCGCTTATCAAAGTCCCGCCCCCAACTCCCATAAAAACAGTTTGATTATAGTTAAGATA
The DNA here is from genome assembly GCA_029692085.1 of Gymnothorax javanicus. Classification (NCBI taxonomy): domain Eukaryota; kingdom Metazoa; phylum Chordata; class Actinopteri; order Anguilliformes; family Muraenidae; genus Gymnothorax; species Gymnothorax javanicus. The sequence goes on from CM056198.1 coordinate 18,706,409, forward strand.
TCATAGAGATTTATAAATCACAACAGAGCTGAGTGTCCGTTTACACTACGATTTAAGCGTCACAACATAAGATCATGAAGATTTATGAACATCATAAAGAATTATAAATCACAATATAGCTGAGTGTCCATATAAGTTTAGATTTGAATGTCACTCTTGCTTTAATCCATTGAGACTTGGCCCAGAAAAACCTGGACTCCTTTCTTCATCATTTGATTTGTTCCTAGTGATTTGGAGTAGTTGGAAGGTGCAATAATACCAGATCTTTGCATGGAGTCTTGATTAGTCATCATTTTCGTCGACTTGGTTCACCCTTGCCTTATCGGATTTAATGACTTCTCGCAGTATGTTTAGTCCATCATTGCCTTCCTTGATGTCGAATCCAATTTTATTGAGCTTTCTGTCGAGGAAAACCATGCTTTTCAAAGTTTTCTTTATCCTATGGTCGATCAAAAACAGACCAAGCCCCAATGATAGCAGGCCCGCTATCATAAATCCAATTAGATAGACGTCCTCTATATCCTCGATGTCCAGGACTGCCAAACACAGCGAACGCCACTTTCCCCATGCATCCATGGTGTAACCGGCTGGGAATGTCCCATCCGGGCATCTCGGTTCTCCAGCACCTGTCCGCCTCGTGGAAATAATTTTGTCAATTGCATTTAACGACCAGTTTATAAGGTCCATGTTGGTTACAGCTGTCTGTAGTAATGTGCTGTGACAGTTGTCTTTCAGACAGATGGCCTGGTGTGTCCAGTAGATACAATGGTACAGATTTAACAATAGCAGTCCACATATTTAGTCTAAACAACCCCTAGTGTTTATGCCCGTTATGATTCCATTTACTTTACCCAATGCCATTTTATTGGATAAGTTTATAGTTATTCACACATGCACATTTCAATAGATACTTAAAGACCTTCAGATTGTCTGCCATTCTAATATTGTCTTCAAGTATGTTCCATGCACTGACACCGGCCACAGATAAGGAGTGCTCACTCCGAGTCGATTTTGGCAACATATGTTGCTCCAAAACCTGTATGTACCTTTCAGCATTAATGGTGCCTTCACATATGTGTAAGTTGCCCATGCCTTGGGCACTAATACACCCCCATACCATCACAGATGCTGGCTTTTGAACTTTGCGCCTATAACACTCCGGATGGTTCTTCTCCTCTTTGGTCCGGAGGACACGACGTCCACAGTTTCCAAAAACAATTTGAAATGTGGACTCGTCAGACCACAGAACACTTTTCCACTTTGCATCAGTCCATCTTAGATGAGCTTGGGCCCAGCGAAGCCGGGCGGCGTTCTGGGTGCTGTTGATAAATGGCTTTAAGCTTTGCATTGTAGAGTTTTAACTTGCACTTGCAGATGTAGCGACGAACTGTAGTTACTGACAGTGGTTTTCTGAAGTGTTCCTGAGCCCATGTGGTGATGTCCTTTACACACTGATGTCGATTTTTGATGCAGTACCGCCTGAGGGATCGAAGGTCACGGGCATTCAATGTTGGTTTTCGGCCTCGTCGCTTACGTGCAGTGATTTCTCTAGATTCTCTGAACCTTTTGACGATATTACGGACCGTAGATGATGAAATCCCTAAATTTCTTGCAATAGCTCGTTGAGGAATGTTGTTTTTAAACTGTTCGACAATCAGCTCACGCATTTGTTCACTAAGTGGTGACCCTCGCCCCATCCTTGTTTGTGAATGACTGAGCATTTCAGGAAGCTGCTTTTATACCCAATCATGGCACCCACCTGTTCCCAATTAGCCCGTTCACCTGTGGGATGTTCCAAATAAGTGTTTGATGAGCATTCCTCAACTCTCTCAGTCTTTTTTGCCACTTGTGCCAGCTTTTTTGAAGCATGTTGCAGGCATCAAATTCCAAATGAGCTAATATTTGCAAAAAATTACAAAGTTTACCTGTTCGAACATTAAGTAACTTGTCTTTGCAGTGTATTCAATTGAATATAGGTTGAAAAGGATTTGCAAATCATTGTATTCTGTTTTTATTTACGATTTACACAACGTGCCAACTTCACTGGTTTTGGGTTTTGTACAATTTGCAAGGAGTTGAATTTTATTATATCCTGTAATTTAAGAAACTTTGCCTTAATAAACAAGTCGTTTGTATGAGTTCCATAAGGAACGTAATGAATAATTCTAAGGGCCTTTTTTTGGAGTTTAAACAATGATTCTATTGTATTATTATAAGTGTGTCCCCATACTTCAGCGCAGTAATGTAAGTGGGGTGCTATGAGTGCTGAATAGATTATTTTAAGTGACTTGCATTTTAGTAGTTTCTGCATTTTCCAAAGAATAGACACGCTTTTAGCTAACTTTCTTTGAACTAAATTTACATGTGGTTTCCAGCTTAAGAGATTATCTAACATAACTCCCATGACTTTATATTCGTTTACCCTTTCAATGCTGGTACCATTTACCTTTAAGTCTATGTCGCCTTTAAGCCTTTTTTTCCCAAATATCATAAATTTGGTCTTTGTAAGATTTAGTGATAATTTGTTTACATTAAACCACGTGTGAAGTTTAGACATTTCGTTATTAGCCAATTTTACCAATTGTTTGAGATCGACACCTGAGCAAAAAATAGTCGTGTCGTCTGCGAATAAAATTAGTTTTAGGATATCGGACACCTTAACAATGTCATTTATATAAATTATGAACAACTTGGGACCCATGACCGAGCCCTGAGGAATTCCACAGGTAATGTCCAAGCAATTTGATTTGCTATTACCCATCTGCACAAATTGCGTTCTACTTGTTAAGTAATTTTTGATCCTTTTTAATGCGGTCCCTCTTATTCCATATTTGTAAAGTTTTTCAATCAATATATCGTGATTTATAGTGTCGAATGCTTTCTTCAGATCAATAAATATGCCTATAGAATATAAGTTTGAATCTAGTGAATCTTTAATCATTTCAATAAATTCTGTTAGGGCTAGTGCTGTCGAATGCTTTTTCCTGAACCCATACTGACTGTCACACAGTAGTTTGTGTTTATCAATGTACTTGTCCAATCTGTCATTGAATAGCTTTTCTAGGATCTTTGAGCATTGAGGTAAAATCGAGACAGGACGATAGTTTGAGAAATCATATTTATCCCCACTTTTGTAGAGAGGGATAACTTTCGCTATCTTCATTTTATCTGGAAACACTCCGTAGGAGAAGGATAGATTGCATATATGCGTTAGTGGAGTTACAATTGCATTAGTGTTTTTAGTAATTTCATATCTAATTGGTTTACATCAACAGATGTCTTAGCTGTACAATTTTTCAGAATTGATCTGATTTTGGATTCGGTAACAGGAGTTAGTGTCATTGTGTCTTGGATTTCCTCGTCCTTATCAAGGTAGTCCCATCTTAGGTGTGAGGATTTAATACCCTTTGCTAGTTCTGGCCCAACATTCACGAAATAACTGTTAAAGTTCTCCACGTCCGATTCCATGTCCTCTACCTTTTTGCCATTTATATTAAAGAAGGCAGGGTACTCCCTCTTCGGAGTTCTCCCAGAGACGTTCTTTATTATATTCCAGAGATTTCTGGTATAATGTTTATTTTCTAATAAAAGCTTTTCATAATATTCTTTTTTGTGTTTCCTTAGTAAATATGTCATTTTGTTTCTGTAACTTTTGTACCTAATTTCTGCTTAAATATACTAAATATAACTGTCAGCTAGCTCGGCTAGTGAACTAGCTAGCTAAGCAAGCGAACCAACATTAGCGAGCTGGCTAGTGAGCAGTAATATTTGTTATAACATCAATGCTTGCGGTTCAACTGTAGCTAATTGAGATAACGAAATAATAGATCATTTTTATTCATTTATTTTCTATTGAATTCTGTGCACCAAAGTGTTGGCTGGCTAGGCTAGCCAACAAGCAAGCTAAGCAAGCAAATTAAGGCTAGCGAGTACCTATATTTGGTATAACATAAATGCTTGCGGTTCAACTTCACCTAAGTGAGATAGCAAAATAATGGATTTTATTCTTTAATTTTCTATTAACTTCCGCGCACCAAATTTTGGCTAGCTAGGCTAGCGAACTTGCTAGCTGAGCAAGCAAACTAACGTTAGCTAAGTAGCTGGCTAGCTAGCCAGAAAGCCTTTGCTGGCAAGTCTTGCTCAGGACAGAAGTAAAGGCTGTTTTAGCTGGTGCTCCCCACAGCGACTAGGAGGACTTCCATTGTGTTGATATCTAAATGCAGCGCTTCTCTCTCTTGCATTTGCTTCTGTGCTTTGTGTGTTTTTGGCTTTGCATCATTTCTGTTTTTGCAGCACGTTTCTCCAATTGGAGATGTTTTTGGCCGTTGCAGCGTGTTTTCCCCTGTCGGCCACCATAGTACAACTCTTAACTGCGGCTGAAATGCGAAAGAAATCCTGAGTCATGATTGGGTTTTCATATTACTAGTTGTGAAATCCACCGTAACATACGTGAAACTGACGGATGTTGAATAATTTGACGTTATCTCTTGCGTAAGAACTGCTAAGTATTTCAGAACTTCATAACTTATCTTGGATAAAATGAAAGTAACAAATTTTGGTGAATAGCAATTTTATACTTTTTTTAATTAGTATTTTGAAAATAATGATAAACAAACAAACTAGCATTTTAGATCATGTCAGTAATTGGCAAGGGATTTCTCTTTGTCCTAGGTTGCCTACTGAAGGGCTTTGAAATGTGAAGTTTTTATCTTTTGCCAGTAATTATGAAGAAAAAGTTCCTTTCTGTTTTACTGAAGGGCTTGTGTCATTTGTCTCATACTTTTATTGGCATGAATGATTATTAATTAGTATTAGAACATAGCCGGAGTTAATTTAGCACAGGTGTGAGTTTCAGTTGTAAAAAAAAAAAAAAAACTAAATAAAAAGATTTGAGATAACAGATATCTTATTGCTGCTGCCTCAGTCAAGTTCGGTTTTTTGGTTGTTGAGGTCTGATACAAAGCTGTTTAGTCTTCAGTACTTAAGTCAGGTTCATGGTGCTAGACTTAAATGAATAATGTTTGTAATGTCAATTTCTTGGCTAGTTTGTGTACCACCAAGTCAGGTGTAAATGACCATGTAATAAATAATTCCTTATTTTTATAATAAAAGGCAGAGTTAACAATCTGAATAATCTGTTAAATAGTTTTATTGTACATGCCTCTTTCATTAAATACTCTAAAAATCAAGAAAAAAAAATCGCTTTGCTTGGTTTTTATGGACCTTATTCACTGCTATGCAAATTTGAAAGAGTGGTATTCATTTCAGGGTTTGTATAGCAATCATTGCCATGCAAATTTTCAACCTGAAAATATTCCCTGGTTAATGCATGCTCAGTGCTACCGGTTAGACATCGATTTACTTAACACTGGCTTCCAATACCATGTGAACCTACCACAAATCTAGTTTGTAGTTAGTCTCCCTAGAACCCAATATATATATAACTAATGATATGTTAATTAAGCATAGGCTTGGCTAAAAAGGTACGGTTTCAGCCTGCTCTTGAAGACAGACAGTGTGTGTGAAGCCCGCATTTTTCTCGGGAGATTGGTCCATAAAATTGGCATGGTGTAAGAGAATGCTCTGCTTCCAAATGTAACTCTGGATATACACTGCCCGTCCAAAAAAAAAAGTTGCACACTCACATATTTAGTTGGAACCCTTGCAGCTTTGATTACAGTGCAAATTCGTCTTGTCATTGTGTTGATAACCATATGCAATGCCAGAACACGTATTTTCGATCAGAAATGCCATAATTTTTGGCCAAGATCTTGTCTTCTCCACAAAATGGTTGAACCACAAGGTGGTCTTTCTTGAGCACATCCCAATAACTTTTAATGTGTTTAAGGTCAGGACTTTGTGGTGGCAAATTTGTCTGTGAAAATGATTCCTCTTACTTGTTTTTCTCATTCATTGTTTTATTTGCTAGATACAGGCCAATAACTTGCCCCTTCTGAAATACTGTTAAATCTTTTCCACCATCAAGGGATGTGTCTTCCGACATGATTTTTTAAGAAATGAGTAGCAACGCGCTTCATCAGTCAGGGTTAAAATGATTATTGCCAGCTGAAACATAATAACCGCAATAATGATCCAATCACAGAATTTGTTCATTTATTTCCAAACCGTGACTTTTTTTTTGGATGGGCAGTGTATTTGGAGTGAAAAGCCCAGAAAAATATGTCAATGACCCTACGTCACAGCAGAACTTCCGAAAGGGCCAGAACCTCACAAAATGGCGGCACCCAGGACCCACCCTAAACTCAAGGCATTCAGTAAAAAATTTTTTGTAAACCAAAAAATGGTACGCTTTAAACATGCTTTATTTGTACGTAAGCACACATCAATTCTCCACAAGCAAGTGTTCCTAAAATGGGAGTTCTCTGCAGTTCACAAAATCACTTCCAATGTGCCAAGGAACACATGGAAGGATCTCTTATGGTCCAGAGTTGGCCCCCTAGCTGTTGTCAATCATGGCCACCAGCTCCAGGATGTAGTCGTCTAGATCCATCAAAGGGTCCAGCTCCATCTCCCCATCCAGTGGATTGCCGGCGAACTCATTCGTCAGTTCATCAAGCTCGTCAAGAGGGGCAGAGCTAGAGGTGTGAGGCGTCGCCGTGCTGTGGCGGCTTCTGTAAATATCGGCCTCAGATGTGCCGCTGGTGGTCTGGCTGCCACTGTCTGCTCCTGCAAGTGTACATGGTCTTCATTAACAATCAAGTGCGGAAAAGCGTGAGCAAAAAACACCGTGGGGGTCATGTCCTCGGGCCAGACCTGTAAAAGCTCGCTATGCGTTTCTTCAATATAATTTCACCAATTAGATCCACCTCATGGCTATTAAGCAGAGAGTAGGGAGGACTTATACAATATGAGCCTGGATTTCATAACTCTGGCTACAATATCTAACTGAAATACATCAGAGAAGGGTTCAGGAGAGAACACACCCTGGGAGGGGAAAGGGTTGAGGACACACACACTGGATGAGGGGGAAGGGTTGAGGACACACACACTGGACGAGGGGAAAGGGTTGAGGACACATACACAGGATTAGGGGAAAGGGTTGAGGACACAGACACAGGATGAGGGGAAAGGGTTGAGGACACACACTGGATGAAGGGAAAGGGTTGAGGACACACACACTGGATGAAGAAAAAGGGTTGAGGACACACACAGGATGAGAGGAAAGGGTTGAGGACACACACAATGGATGAGGGGAAAAGGTTGAGGACACACGCACACAGGATGAGGGGAAAGGGTTGAGGACACACACTGGATGAGGGGAAAGGGTTGAGGACACACAAACTGGATGAAGAAAAAGGGTTGAGGACACACACACAGGATGAGAGGAAAGGGTTGAGGACACATACACTGGATGAAGAAAAAGGGTTGAGGACACACTGGATGAGGGGAAAGGGTTGAGGACACACACACAGGATGAGAGGAAAGGGTTGAGGACAAACACACTGCATAAGGAAAGGGTTGAGGACACACACACAGGATGAGAGGAAAGGGTTGAGGACATACACACTGGATAAGGGAAAGGGTTGAGGACACACACACTGGATGAGGCGAAAGGGTTGTGGACACACACTGGATGAGGGGAAAGGGTTGAGGACACACACACTGGATGAAGAAAAAGGGTTGAGGACACACACACAGGATGAGAGGAAAGGGTAGAGGACACACACACTGGATAAGGGAAAGGGTTGAGGACACACACTGGATGAGAGGAAAGGGTTGAGAACACACACACTGGATGAAGAAAAAGGGTTGAGGACACACACACAGGATGAGAGGAAAGGGTTGAGGACACACACACTGGATGAAGAAAAAGGGTTGAGAACACACACACACAGGATGAGGGGAAAGGGTTGAGGACACACACAATGGATGAGGGGAAAAGGTTGAGGACACACGCACACAGGATGAGGGGAAAGGGTTGAGGACACACACTGGATGAGGGGAAAGGGTTGAGGACACACACACTGGATGAAGAAAAAGGGTTGAGGACACACACACAGGATGAGAGGAAAGGGTTGAGGACACACACACTGGATGAAGAAAAAGGGTTGAGGACACACACTGGATGAGGGGAAAGGGTTGAGGACACACACACAGGATGAGAGGAAAGGGTTGAGGACAAACATACTGGATAAGGAAAGGGTTGAGGACACACACACAGGATGAGAGGAAAGGGTTGAGGACACACACACTGGATGAGAGGAAAGGGTTGAGGACAAACACACTGGATAAGGAAAGGGTTGAGGACACACACACAGGATGAGAGGAAAGGGTTGAGGACACACACACTGGATAAGGGAAAGGGTTGAGGACACACACACTGGATGAGGCGAAAGGGTTGAGGACACACACTGGATGAGGGGAAAGGGTTGAGGACACACACACTGGATGAAGAAAAGGGTTGAGGACACACACACAGGATGAGAGGAAAGGGTTGAGGACACACACACTGGATAAGGGAAAGGGTTGAGGACACACACTGGATGAGAGGAAAGGGTTGAGAACACACACACTGGATGAAGAAAAAGGGTTGAGGACACACACACAGGATGAGAGGAAAGGGTTGAGGACACACACACTGGATAAGGGAAAGGGTTGAGGACACACACTGGATGAGGCGAAAGGGTTGAGGACACACACTGGATGAGGGGAAAGGGCTGAGGACACACACACTGGATGAAGAAAAAGGGTTGAGGACACACACTGGATAAGGGAAAGGGTTGAGGACACACACTGGATGAGAGGAAAGGGTTGAGAACACACACACAGGATTAGAGGAAAGGGTTGAGGACACACACACTGGATGAAGAAAAAGGGTTGAGGACACACACACAGGATGAGGGGAAAGGGTTGAGGACACACACTGGATGAGGGGAAAGGGTTGAGGACACACACACACTGGATGAAGAAAAAGGGTTGAGAACACACACACACAGTGGATGAGGGGAAAGGGTTGAGGACACACACAATGGATGAGGGGAAAAGGTTGAGGACACACGCACACAGGATGAGGGGAAAGGGTTGAGGACACACACTGGATGAGGGGAAAGGGTTGAGGACACACACACTGGATGAAGAAAAAGGGTTGAGGACACACACACAGGATGAGAGGAAAGGGTTGAGGACAAACATACTGGATAAGGAAAGGGTTGAGGACACACACACAGGATGAGAGGAAAGGGTTGAGGACACACACACTGCATAAGGGAAAGGGTTGAGGACACACACACTGGATGAGGCGAAAGGGTTGAGGACACACACTGGATGAGGGGAAAGGGTTGAGGACACACACACTGGATGAAGAAAAGGGTTGAGGACACACACACAGGATGAGAGGAAAGGGTTGAGGACACACACTGGATAAGGGAAAGGGTTGAGGACACACACTGGATGAGAGGAAAGGGTTGAGAACACACACACTGGATGAAGAAAAAGGGTTGAGGACACACACAGGATGAGAGGAAAGGGTTGAGGACACACACTGGATAAGGGAAAGGGTTGAGGACACACACACTGGATGAGGGGAAAGGGTTGAGGACACACACACAGGATGAGAGGAAAGGGTTGAGGACACACACACAGGATGAGAGGAAAGGGTTGAGGACACACACACAGGATGAGAGGAAAGGGTTGAGGACACACACACAGGATGAGAGGAAAGGGTTGAGGACACACACATTGGATGAGGGGAAAGGATTGAGCACACACACACACTGGATGAGGGGAAAAGGTTGAGGATACACACCCTGGATGAGGGGAAAAGGATGAGGACACACACTGGATAAGGGAAAAGGTTGAGGACACACACACTGGATGAGGGGAAAGGGTTGAGGACACACACTGGATGAGGGGAAAAGGTTGAGGACACACACACAGGATGAGGGGAAAGGGTTGAGGACACACACACTGGATGAGGGGAAAGAGTTGAGGACACACACAGGATGAGGGGAAAGGATTGAGGACGCACACACACACACACACACACACACACACAGTGGATGAGGGGAAAGGGTTGAGGACACACACACACAGGATGAGGGGAAAGGGTTGAGGACACACACTGGATGAGGGGAAAGGGTTGAGGACAGGACACACATACAGAATGAGGGGAAAGGGTTGAGGACACACACTGGATGAGGGGAAAGGGTTGAGGACACACACACAGGAGAAGGGGAAAGGGTTGAGGATGAAGGCTCACCAGTGGCTGTGTTCCTGTTGATGCGCAGTATCCTCCTCTTCAGCGGAGCAGAGGGAGGAGCTGGCGCCTCTTCTGCCTTCACCTCCTGCGCTTTGGCTTGCGTCCGAGCCGCTTTCTCCCGGAGGATCTCCTCCAACGTCTTCACTCGGATCTCGCTGGTCTGAATGGCGGCCTTCTTGGCTGGGACCTCCCACTGACGAGGCGCCTCGCTCTTCCCCCTCAGCCTCTCCTCCTCTCCTCTGGCCAGCTTCCTTTTCCTCTGCAGCTGGACTATAGCGCCACGCGTGCTGGCCTTGTGTGCCGGGCCCTGTCCCTCGGACTTAGCTGCCTTCTCCTGCCGGATCTCATCCAGTGTTTTGATGCGGATCTCACCCATTGCCTGCGTCTCCTCCCCTGCTGGGGCTGAGAAATCCACAGAGGGGTCAGTGTCACATTCCCAAGGACATTATTACAACTAATCACAACTGTAATCTCCAGAGTAAACGAACCAAAATCACATCAGCCCTTATAGCCAAGGCAAGACCAAAAACCACTGAGTGGAGAAAACACAACTTGATCAAAAATGGCGTATTCGCCGACAACACAATACAATTTGCAAAATAGTACAAGAAAAATAAAGTGCTCTGGATCCATTTCCATTACCAGCACAGCAAGCAACATTGCACTCAAATTCTTTTAACCTCATACTGAGACTCAAAGCACATTTAGTGATGAGGGAGAATCTCACTCAAGCAGTCTCCAATACCAAAATAATCAGGCTGCAACTATATACATTTTTTAAGTTACCTGCCTTTGGGTCAGTCAGATATAACCACGAACATAAAAGCATGGAGTTGCTAAAATAGGTTTATTTGAGATCGTTCAATGCTGAAATACTCAGCAGTATCTGAAGAGGCAGCTAATCTTTTGCAGGAACATAGTCCACGTGCAGTGATTACAGATATCACCAAATTCAGGATATTTGCCATTGCATAATAAATGAACCCAGTGTTACTTGGTTATTTGGTTAATTACCGACTGTACACTGTTGCCAGTACCACACGCGATGCTTCACAAACTAGTGGAACCCATATCAAGTTTTAAAACTTGATATTTGACAACTATTTTAACAGTTGAAAATAATTCCTTGGTCGGTCTTATTAGATATCCAAATCACAAAGGAGTTTTAGCTCTTCATACACGGTGACACAGTCCACATATAAACACACTGCACTGTGTATTCAGCCTCAGTTGTACCTTTTCTTCTGAAGTTCTGCTCGACAGGAAGGGCCGCCTTTCTCTTCCCGAACCGTACAGCATGTCTTTTGATTGGCTCCTCACTCTGCAGCCAGGCATCTGCACAGAACCATTGGAGTGTTATTAGCATTAAACCTCAACTTTTAAGCTCTAACCCAAACAGCCTTGAAAAAAACCTGCAGTACAGAAATCAGAGGACAGACTTATTACTTCCCCAAATGGTTCAGTGCCGCCAAGTCTTACACCCACCGTGTACGATTCCATTTAATGCATGTGCTGGTGAGACTATTCATCACCAACCAAAATGTGATGCATTTAAATTTAGACTGTATCACCCAGCACGAGCACTCACCACTGCATACCCAGCTGCATACTGACCCAGCGCTAAGACATTTCTAACACTCCTGCGTTCATTTAAGTGCATACCTTGGGTGATGGTAAAGCGCAGAGGCTGTACGAAAAACCTCCTGATCTCTTTCTCCAGGCTAGAGTCTTTGTAGCGCTGGCTTTGGGGACGCATCCCTTCACAGCGCTGGGACAGGCAGGCAGCAGTCTGACCTTAATGAAGTAAGCAAGGGTTAACATGGCTCTCAATTCACCACCATTTTATCCAAACGTGTCAGAGTTACAAAAGGACAATAAGCTGGTCGGAGTTCCCCAAACAACAAGCACATCAGGATAACAATAAATAAATAAATAAATAAAAAATGCACGCACAACATTTTACCCTTCTTCTGCTTCTTATTATTATCACTAAAGAAGTAAAATATACCATTTATTGTAGGACTGAACAATTAACTGCATTTGTGATGAAATCCCTATGTAAAAAAATTTTAAAATCGCAAAAGCCGCGTGAACACACACACCTTCACCTGACATTCTGGCGAGAGCAGCAGTCTTCATGAAGAAAACAACTTGGACGTTATGCGTGTATAAGGCCCTTTCTACTGGTACACGGATTGTCTCCTAACCGGATATCTCACTCCCTCCGTTTGAAAAGAATAATAAAAAAAAGGTCTGTCCACAAGACCTCGTTTTACGAACTATTTGCGTCTGCACGAAAACGTGAAAATGACCGCAAATGCTCGAATCTCCAATTCTCCGACAGTAGGTGGCGATAGGGTCTACATTTTTAGAGCCCAATGCCTGATGACGTCACAAAAGTAAAACTGTACTTTTGCAAACTGTGCTGTGACGAAAAAAAAAACTGTGCTGTGACGTCATTGTTTCCCGAAACGTCCTAGAGGCGCCAGCTTCTGGTCATGGCAAAACCATATAGAACACTAGATTTCTGATGATGTCATGTTTACATTATCCAAAGTGAAGCACCCGGCCACCATATCGATACACCCAACTTCTTCATAAAAATGAATGGTTTTCTATGAAGCCAATTTCAAATATGTCAATATAAGCGTTAAAATGCCAAGATGTGTGGCTGCCTTTTGCTGCAATATTCATTTGAAGGGCTGTAATAAAACGTTTCACAACGTAGAAACAGAAATTTGTCACTTTAATAGAAAAAATCGCGTTCGCATGCTACCTAGCTAATTAGCCGTCCCATTCACTTGAACAGACTGCTGACTAAAAGCAAACGCTAGCGATTGATTATAGTCACTAGCGAGCTACCTTGGTACCCTTACCGTCGCGGAGACTGCATTGACTTATCAGTTAATAAAATTAACAAGGTGGCTAACAAGCTAGCTACTTGTACTTGACATTCAACGACAATACCTCTTACCTGCATAATATTTAAAACAGTGGACGAGTCGCTTTGTCTGTTTGTACAGCGTTTCAAAAGACTAGGAGGGGAGCAAGTCGCTGTCAGAAGTCAGAAGAAAAAACTTGCCTCTGGGTAAGTAAAGCCCCTTTCACAATTGGGGTGCGAGTGCTTGCACAATTTGGTAGCACGATCGACCAAAAAAAAGCGTCTCTCGCAATTAATCACAGTAAGCTTTGGCAAATGCAACAAGCAGTCGTACAACAAGAGCGACTAGAATCTCTTACAGTCTTAAAATTACAATAGTAGCACAAGGTTGCAAGATTTGACGCGAATTGTCAAACAACAGTCTCATAGTCGCATCACAAACGCAACCGAACGCTAGACTCTTCTCTTGACATCCCTAGCACACGTGCGAGTTTGCAACTTTGTACAACACTCTTACTACAATCAGTGCGACCTAATGCGACTAGGTTGTTCGCGTACGGTCGCGTCTGACAGGGTTGTGCACACATAGGGCTCTACTGGTGCTTGAGCACCAGCCCTTTTGCCTTCATAGACATAAGTGCCCTTTTTGGCTGTAACTTGTAAGAGCCCCTTTTATGCCCTCCAGCACCCTAATCATTGTTTAATTCGAGGCACACTAAAATCAGGATGTATACCGATGGGCACGAGCCTTTGAGGCCATAACTTTACGTCCTTCCTAGTTCAAGCCCTTTATTTATTTATTTATTTATTTATTTATTTATTTTTTAGTTATTTGGAGGAATGTTAATTAAACAGCTGGAATTCCTATCTTGAATCAATAAAAAATAAAGCAGCTTCTAATACATTCTTCTATCTAAAACTTATGTGTGACTTTTGTTTGATTATGGATGGTCTTCCCGGGCTTGGCAGTATGATATGATATGTGAATTAGTTGGCATATAGTTTTGAATATTAGCCGTGCAGTATCAGCATGTTCTTACGGTGGGGTGCAAAAATTTGGGCACCCCTGGTTTAAATGTCTGTTACAATTAATCTTCAGGTGATTGAAAGCAAACCTGAACACTAAATGCTACAAAGTTAAACATGACACATTTCATCACATTTTAAAGCAAGGATAATTTTTATTTTTAACTTTACAGTTTCAAAATAATAAAACAAGAAAACAGGCCTTGTGCAAAAGTTTGGGAACCCTGTCAGCTAGTGCTTGGTAACTCCTCCTCGGGCAGCTATAACAGCTTGCAAACGCTTCCTGTAGCCAGTTAAGAGTCTTTCAATTCTTGTCTTTGGAATTTTTCCCCATTCTTCCTGACGGAACACCTCAGCTCAGAAATATTCTTCGGCCTTCTTGCATGCGCAGCATATTTGAGGTCTCTCCACAGATGTTCAATAATTTTCAAGTCTGGCGACCGTCTTTCCTGGAGGTACTTCATGGTGGATTTTGAGGTATGCTTCGGGTCATTGTCTTGCTGGAGTACCCAACGTCTCTTCAACTTCAGTTTCTGGACTGAGCTTTGAACATTAGCCTCTCGAATGTCTTGATATTTGGCGGAATCCATTCTTCCTTCCACTTGCACAATATTGCCTGTGCCCCCAGCTGCTACACAACCCCAAAGCATAATGGATCCACCTCTATGTTTAGCAGTTGACAACGTGTTCTTCTCTACAAATGCTTCACCCATTTTTCTCCAAACATACCTGAGTTGAAAAATTTCAATTTTGGTTTTGTCAGTTCAAAGCACATTGTTCCAACAGGCTTGAGGTTTCTCAAGCCTATTTCTTTTGTATACTTCATACACTTAATTTTGAGTTGAGGTCGTAAGAAAGGCTTCTTTCTTGCAACTCTGCCATTAGGGTGGTCCCGAAAAACAAAATTCAACTTTTTCAAGGTGCTTCTTCATTTTTTGGTTCATTTAGGGGAAAAAATAAATTGGGTGAAATTTCATGAAATTTGAAAAATATTAACCACTGCCGCCCGGCCCCTGTTTTTTGTGACGTGCGAGTGAAATTTTGAGTTATGGACTGGATACATTAGTTCTTAGCACAGGGAAGACAAAACACATTTCAGGACAGTGGCGGGCGGTGGACAGAAAACTGGTGGGGCGGAAAACATCCCTTGAAACGGATGAGATTAGTGACCCGATTTCAATCATTGTTCTTGGTCAACATGTTAGTTTCCCTTATAATGAAATGTTTAGGCGATTGAATAATAAATTCTATAAAATGTTTAATTCACATGCCTTAATAGGCAACTCTTCACGAAAAAACCACTGTGTTAAATTTTGTCACATCCTAAGCAAGTCGTCAAACCTGTGCCTAATGATTGTTTAATTGGAAAAGATTGAAATGCGCTCTTTTTTCTGTTCAACTGGTGCGTTTGATTTCTCGTCTTAACAAAGACAATTAGCTACACCTGAGAGGGGAGAGTTCAAGTGTCTTTTACCAGGGAAATTGACTGAAACGGAGGCGAAGAAAATCGGAACCAAACGCGACTCCCCATGACTGTTTGTTTTCACCAAATAGGTGGACAGTGACATGTAATACTTTTTTATCTCCCCTGTATGGTCAGTTAAAGGAGAAAGGATTGTTGTTTCAATTTGTATTTCATTTTTGAACAGGTACATTACTATTGCTGGTTTGTGCTAATATGCTCAAATATTGCAATTTTCACCCCACGTGCGGCAGTTGTTAGAATAGTCTTATCGAAATAAAATTTTGCACAAAACATTTTCTCATCAAGATGAACAATTTTGTCAGGAAGCACCTTAAGAAAGTCACATTTTTATTTTTGGCATACTGTAGATGACCACCCTACTCTGCCATGTAAGTCTTTGTTGTTTAAGGTACGCTGTATTGTAGTCCTGTGAACAACTAGACCTGTGCCTGCTACTCTTTTTTGCAGCTCTTTTGCAGTGATGTGTGGGTTCTTCTGAGCATTTCTCACCAGATCTCGGGCAATGCTATCTGACATTTTTCTTGGTCTTCCAGATCTCGCCTTGACTTCAATTGTTCCATTTTCTTACGATGTTTCTGACAGTAGAAATGGGTAGTTTGAAACGTTGTGAGGGTTTTTTGTAGCCCTCTCCTTGTTGGTGGAAGTGAATTATCTTGATTTTGACATCCTTGGACAACTGTTTAGAGGAACACATGGTTTTTAACAACAGCCACTACGGTCAGATACTTTAGAAGGCATGGAGTTACTTCAGAATATATAGTTCAACCCTGGAATTATATTCACCTGACTCTTTGAAGCCCTAACGAGTAGAACACGTGGGTGTGGGTGATCTACTCATTAGGGCTTCAATGAGCCAGGGTGACAAATTTTTGCACCCCACTGTATATGTTATTGCCGAATCATTTATGCCTTGTAGAGGCAGTAAGAGAAAAAATGTGGAGGCAAGCGAGGCAGTCATGAAGCCAAGATGTGTATCTTTGTGAATGGTGCTGAGATTCTGGAGGTGAGAGTGAAGTAAGGTCTGGTTAACATGGGTGGAGGGTTATGACATTGTCATGTGGGTGTGTTCAACCACAGTTGTACATATATTATACATTATAGCCTACTTGTGGACGAGTAGCCCACAAATTCTTCAAATCAAGTAAAAAAATACATGGGGCCGTGCGCAGGCAAGGTGCCCTTTTTATGAATGTGGGCACCAGCCCTTCTAGAATCCTGTGCACGAGCCTGGGAAGAGTCATTTGGGCAGTGGCAGTTGAAGGGCAGGAGATGTACAGTGGAGGCAGTGGCCTCATTATGCTGGCAAACGCATTGCAGACTCAAGATAACTAAACTGACCTACATGTCCTTTCATTACTTCAAGTCAGTTTACACCATATTTTAAACAGTTTCATCGGGTACCAACAAGAAACTTTACAAAGAAAAAAAATCGCAGGAAGTGCAGCAGCTAAATTTGTGGGGAGAAAGTGAGAGATTGAGTGCCTACCATAGTCTCTGCACAGCAAAGGTGTGAATTAAGCTGCCCTGGGTAATAATTTTAACCCCCAGAAGACTCATAAAATATACCATAGTAATTGTAGAGGGAAAGGTTGTGCGTGTACTGACTGGATGTAGCACTGGCTAAGGGGATCCTACTGGTCACTTAAGTCCAACAACCTGTCAACACTGCTTATCTGAAGCTTTAGCTTTTTCACACAATATTTTCCCCCTCTCTAACTCCCTGTAGCTCCAATTAACAGCGGTTGAATGTCGAATGCTGTCATTGCGTTGAATAGATTTAGAGAGTTTGGATGTTTTCACGAATCAATCTCTCAACCCATCAGGCTTCATACTTATTGTGAAGGACACTGGTTCTGAAGAATCAGAGAGGTTACCAAGAGGAATCTATGTCCATCAGAGGCAGCAAACACAACCCCAGTGTCCCCAAAGCTTGTCAGATCCCTCCATGTTAGACGGTGACCTTGTGGTGCATGTCGTTTTAAAAGGAAAACAAAAAACATGACAGCAATGTTTATAATCGGTACTAGCAAAGAACTTGACCAATAACTAAACTTCTGTGGTGCTGCCCATGGATTTATCTGCAATCCAGCCTGCAGTTTTTTCCCCGCTGAATTATATGTAAATTCAGCCTCAGTTGTGCTGTCTGTAGATTCAGCTTCAGTTGTGCTGTCTGTGGTTCAGCCTCAATTGTGCTGTCTGTGGTTCAGCCTCAGCTGTGCTATCAGTGGATTCAGCCTCAGTTGTGCTGTCTGTAGATTCAACCTCAGCTGTGCTTTCTGTGGATTCAGCCTCAGCTTTGCTGTCTGTAGATTCAGCCTCAGCAGTGCTGTCTGTAGATTCAGCCTCAGCTGTGCTGTGTGTAGATTCAGCCTCAGCTGTGCCGTTTGTAGATTCAGCCTCAGCTGTGCTGAGTGTAGATTCAGCCTCAGCTTTGCTGTCTGTAGATTCAGCCTCAGCAGTGCTGTCAGTAGATTAAACCTCAACTGTGCTGTCTGTAGATTCAGCCTCAGCTGTGCTGTCTGTAGATTCAGCCTCAGCAGTGCTGTGTGTAGATTCAGCCTCAGCTTTGCTGTCTGTAGATTCAGCCTCAGCTGTGCCGTCTGTAGATTCAGCCTCAGCAGTGCTGAGTGTAGATTCAGCCTCAGTTGTGCAGTCTGTGGATTCAGCCTGAACTGTGCTTTCTGTGGATTCAGCCTCAGCTTTGCTGTCTGTAGATTCAGCCTCAGCAGTGCTGTCTGTAGATTCAGCCTCAGCTGTGCTGTGTGTAGATTCAGCCTCAGCTGTGCCGTTTGTAGATTCAGCCTCAGCTGTGCTGAGTGTAGATTCAGCCTCAGCTTTGCTGTCTATAGATTCAGCCTCAGTTGTGCAGTCTGTGGATTCAGCCTGAACTGTGCTTTCTGTGGATTCAGCCTCAGCTTTGCTGTCTGTAGATTCAGCCTCAGCAGTGCTGTCTGTAGATTCAGCCTCAGCTGTGCTGTGTGTAGATTCAGCCTCAGCTGTGCCGTTTGTAGATTCAGCCTCAGCTGTGCTGAGTGTAGATTCAGCCTCAGCTTTGCTGTCTGTAGATTCAGCCTCAGCAGTGCTGTCTGTAGATTCAGCCTCAGCAGTGCTGTCTGTAGATTCAGCCTCAGCTGTGCTGTCTGTAGATTCAGCCTCAGCAGTGCTGTGTGTAGATTCAGCCTCAGCTTTGCTGTCTGTAGATTCAGCCTCAGCTGTGCCGTCTGTAGATTCAGCCTCAGCAGTGCTGAGTGTAGATTCAGCCTCAGCTTTGCTGTCTGTAGATTCAGCCTCAGCAGTGCTGTCTGTAGATTCAGCCTCAGCAGTGCTGTCTGTAGATTCAGCCTCAGTTGTGCAGTCTGTGGATTCAGCCTGAGCTGTGCTGTCTGTAGATTCAGCCTCAGCTGTGCTGAGTGTAGATTCAGCCTCAGCTTTGCTGTCTGTAGATTCAGCCTCAGCAGTGCTGTCAGTAGATTAAACCTCAACTGTGCTGTCTGTAGATTCAGCCTCAGTTGTGCAGTCTGTGGATTCAGCCTGAGCTGTGCTGTCTGTAGATTCAGCCTCAGCTGTGCTGAGTGTAGATTCAGCCTCAGCTGTGCTGTCTGTAGATTCAGCCTCAGCAGTGCTGTCTGTAGATTCAGCCTCAGTTGTGCAGTCTGTGGATTCAGCCTGAGCTGTGCTGTCTGTAGATTCAGCCTCAGCTGTGCTGAGTGTAGATTCAGCCTCAGCTTTGCTGTCTGTAGATTCAGCCTCAGCAGTGCTGTCTGTAGATTCAGCCTCAGTTGTGCAGTCTGTGGATTCAGCCTGAGCTGTGCTGTCTGTAGATTCAGCCTCAGCTGTGCTGAGTGTAGATTCAGCCTCAGCTTTGCTGTCTGTAGATTCAGCCTCAGCAGTGCTGTCTGTAGATTCAGCCTCAGTTGTGCAGTCTGTGGATTCAGCCTGAACTGTGCTGTCTGTAGATTCAGCCTCAGCTTTGCTGTCTGTAGATTCAGCCTCAGCTGTGCCGTCTGTAGATTCAGCCTCAGCTGTGCCGTCTGTAGATTCAGCTTCAGCTATGCTGTGTGTAGATGCAGCCTCAGTTGTGCTGTCTGTGGATATTCAGCCTCAGCTGTGCTGTCAGTAGATTAAACCTCAACTGTGCTGTCTGTAGATTCAGCCTCAGCTGTGCGGTCTGTACTTTATAAAGATAAAATATGCAACTGTTGATGACATTGCCTTTTACTGTTCATTGACATGTTTACCATAAATAATAAAATAACAATTTCCAAAGCACAAACTCATACACCTCACATTTCAGGCAGTCATCCCCTTTACACAATAGTAGCATGTATTGGAAAAATCCAGCTTTGTACATTCAAGCTTATATTTAAGTAAATTATAATTTTTGCTCAATGTTTTCTTGTTTCTTTTTTCATAATTTCAGATTGAAACAGAAATGACAATTATTGCCACCTTCTGCAACACCGCACATATATTTCTTAATGCCTCTGAATATAATTTGCAATGTAAAGTGCGCTGTTTTAAATGCACAAATAAGTTTATGCCCTGATATCATCGGCACGTATCATTAAACACAGAAAACATTACCAAAAAAGCTTGCCATTATAACGAGAAATAATAACTCAATAGCTGCAATGTATTTGGTCTCCATATACAAAAAAATCCATTTTTGAGTAAGGACAGGCAGGTCTGTGCACAAAATGCACCCATCATCGCCTTCATTCCTGGGCCATGCACAGAAAGGAAAAATACACCTTTTTGTAGAAACAAAACATAACTCTGGGATTTCATTAAGGTTTTCCCATCAGATTTAGTCAATTGGTATTAATTTATTTCTCCACACATGTGATCCCCTCCCACAGTTTTTGAGAAATCCTCTCTGAGTGTGGTTGACGGACACAGCTGGAACGTGGCTGTACAGTGAGATTACCTGGGAGAGGGACAGTAGGGAACCCAGTCACTGTAAAAACACTCAGACACTCACAAACTGCCCCCCCCCCCCGCACAAAAACATCATTATTCTGGAGTGTCATGAATTGAGCGCGAGTCTCATTCATCTGGGGCCAGATCACACGGTCTTTCGCTAGACCCACCACAACAAACGCTGCAGATTGTGATCTTGTACAAGCTCTTAGCCTGTAAACAATCTCACGCTTATGAAACTCCTCCGTTTGTGAATTTTGCAAGGGGGTCTGATCAAAATAATCTTTTAAATATCTCGCACGTTGCAGTTCAGGTTGAATTTGAGAGGTATGACGCACACTGAAATACACATACACGCTGCATTTGTATTCGGCTGGCTTTCTGGTGGGAAGCGTGATGGAAAAATTAGGTTCCTGAGAGGATTAATCAAGATGAAGAACTACCCTGGAGAGCCAGACAGCACAACTCAGCACAGTCATAGAGTGCAGCTGGTTCATAAGGAAGTAATGAAACTGCAGATTCAAATGGTGAGATTCAAACAATTGACTCATATGAGGAGATTCATACTGCTGAAACACTGAAAGAAACACAAACAGCCCTTGTTGTATGTGTACAGAAACTGATCTTGCGTTAAAAGGTGAGGTCACTGCTGAACCAGCTGACCCACATCTGTGAAACCGATATAGGCAGATTCAAACAGTGGCGTCATAGAGGGGGAGTCAAACTGCAGATTGATAGGGGCAGATTCAAAGACCCAACACATATTGGAAGATTTGAACATCGCATTTATAGAGACAGATTAAAAATGCCAACTCAAAATTACATTCAAACAGCAGATTTGTATAGGGAAGTTAAAAAAACCAACTCAGGTGGGGACACTCAAACAGCAGATTCAATTGCCGAAGGGAGGTTAATATGGGAGGGAGGCCTCCTAAAGCTCTTTCATTTAGCCGAGCAGCAGTGTCTGCCTCACTGGAGGGGGAACTCAGTGCACAAGAGGACAAAAGCATAAGAGCACCACATTAATGTAACGCCACATCCGGTGTTACAGATAGCACTGTAAACCCAGTGCTTGACCTCCCACTGGCTGCAGAGTTTATAGAGGAGATGCTGCTCTCTTTTTGTTTTTTTCTGCTTTTTTTATTGCTGGGCTGGAGGATAAAAATGTTTTCTTCAACCATGGGGGGTCAAAGTGCAGCTGGGCTCTGGGAGAAATTGCAAGGCTTTCGGCGGTGTGATCAAACACCCTCCTGGGGAGATGTCCCCATTTTTTTGGCCCACATCCAGCAACCCACCTCATTCAAAAACCAGGCGGCAAGTGGGGGAGTCCCATGGGCTGTAGTGAACACTGAGGCTGAAGCTAGGCTAATGAACCGGGGCATCTAGGACTGGGAATGCACAGACCAAACCAATCTTACCTGCACCATATACAAACTCCTGGGTACACCTGGATGACCACATCCAACTACACCTCACTCACCTCCTCCTGGCCACACCTTACACATATCTGAACATGCTCAGAACACCTTGCACGCATCCGCCGGTGATGCTCAGTACATCTTACATTCGCTACAGGACTTCTTTACAAACCCCATCTGGCCACTTCTTACACAAACACATCCGAGTAAACCTCACTCACACACACTTGGAACATCTCACATTGAAACTCAATACTTTACATTTGGCCAAAACATACATGGACTTTGACCACCACACATACATGCACCACTACCAAGCCAGGTCTCAGGACTGGTTGGTTCTTGAGGTACCCCCCCCCACACCCGTTGAAACCGAACTTGGAAAAACTGCTTTCTGCTACTGTGCTCCAAGGACATGGAACGAGTTTCAAGAGTCCTTCAAATTGAATAAATTCATTTCAATAAAGAAATTCAAAAAGGTGATGAAGGATTTAGAGATGATGGTTTGCGATTGTTTCGATTAATGTTGCCAAAAATTGTACTGTTGTATGACGATTTTATTGTTAATATTTTTTGCGCATTGTCCATATTTTATTATAATGTATTGTTTTCTGATGTAAACAGGGCACCGTTGCAAATGAGACTGTTGTCTCAATGGATTTCCCTGTATAAATGAAGGTAAAATAAAAATAAAATAAAATTATAGCTGCTGCACAGCAATGGCCGGGGCCGGGCAATTTCAGGCAAGATTTGGCAATTCTGAGCAACAAGCAGAGTGCAGGAAGATGAAAGAAAGGTGGCATTTTAATGTGCATTTGACATCAGTTGAGGCTTGAACTCACAATTTCTGGCACAAGAGACTATGCTCTATCTCACTGAACTAATTAGCAAGAGACAACTCTGCAGTATATATGTTCAAAACTTCCTCTAGCTCATTCAGGGTTGCCAACTTTCATGTATTTGGCCTGAGTTTAAGTGGCATATTCACGTTCCCGTGCTGTATGTCAGCAGTTATTCAATCAGCGCTTTTGTAAGAGATTCTCAGGCGGAATTGAAGACCTTGTGCATGGAGGTTAATCAGTTTCACATGCGTGGTGGATTTCACCTCTAGTAACAGGGAAATCAATTATGACTCGCGGCTTCTCACACTTTTCTTTACACAGGGGTTGAAAGCAATGGAATTGCATAAAAACATTTCAAATTGTCTTATTTCATTTAAACAATTTGAACGATTGTGAAACACACGCACTGCGAGCACTAAATCTCATGCCGAATACGTGAGAGTTGGCAGCCCTGCTCATTATAGGAATTCTACAGCTGCAATGACAGCGCGTAAAGGCAGATTTCAAACGGCTGTCAGAAATTCAGTTATTAAGACAAAAATCTGAAAATACACAAATAGCATATAGACAGCACAGAGATGTTGGTAATTTGTTTTTAACAATGATTAATTGGCTCCATAAGTGAAAAACTGATATTTAAAAACGCCATTTTTGCATTGACTCCACTTGTTCGCATGAGAGCGAAATTCAAAATGCTGTAAAAAATTCAGTTTTTGAGATAAAATTCTGATATTTTCCAAACATCATCCACCATGACTCCAAAATGTTATCATTTTTTTAATGAACATTGAAAATGTATTTAGCAAGAATTTGCAAGTATATGTTTACAGTCAAATATTTTGATGCACTGTAGGCTCAATGTTCGATAAATCAAAAATCTGTGCGGATTGTTTGTTTAGGACAGTCTGAAGATGCTCTGTAGCAAGTTTGGTGTCAGTTGAGCAAAAATTGTGGGAGGAGATACACTACCACTCAAAAGTTTGGGATCACTTGCAAATTTCTTTGTTTTCCAAAGAAAAATATATTTTCATGCATTTCACAAACTTTTTTTCCATTTCACAAACATTTTTATCCATTTCACAAACGATTAAAATTAATCAGATGATTTTCAAAGAATGATCTACATTTTTGCATAGAGGCCTGTTATCAGCAACTGTCAGTCCTCTGCATCAGTCTCCTGGTATGGCTGCTAATCCAAGTTAAGCATTTTATAAGGCTAATTGATTATTAGAAAACCCTTCTGCAAATGTGTTGCACAGCTGAAAACCGTTGAACTAATAAGGGAGCGCAAAAGGGAGCATGGCATTCTTGAGGTTGGTTTAGTACCTGAAGCATCAGCAGTTGTTCATTTGTTTACAGGGTCAAAATGGCCAGAAAGAAAGAACTTCCCTTAGAGACCCGTCAGTCTATTGTTGTGCTTAGAAAAGAAGGCTATTCAATGCAAGAAATTGAAAACTTAAAATCTCTTACCATGCTGTCAACTACTCCTTCAGAGAGCAGCACAAACTGGCACTAACAAGGACAGAAAAAAAAGGTGGGAGGCCCGATGCACAACTGTGCAAGAAGACAAATATCTGAGAGTGTGTAGTTTAAGACAAAGACGCCTCACAGGTTGTCAACTAGCAGCTGCGCTAAATAGTTCCCGTCAAACACCAGTTTCAGTATCAACAGTGAAGGTGGTTTTTTTTTGATGAAGGCAAAGTTTGAAGTACATATTCATCATTTTCCATTAAAATCATTATTTCTAACTCAGACGATGTCAGCATGTTCTGTTCATTTGCTATATTTCCTATTCAGACTAATTTCATGTGTGTTTCCATGGAAAACAAGAAAATTTCCAAGTGATCCCAAACTTTTGAGCGGTAGTGTAGGTTTAATAAGTTATACAGTTTTTGAAAAAAAAAACAGAGTGATGGACTTCATAATTTTCAATAGGTTTAAAGTTTCTTCTGTATTGGGGCTACATTTTGGTGAAAGTTGCAAATCTGTAGCACATATGGTTGATTTGTTGTGAATTTTGAAAAATTTTGAACTTTTGAGGCTTGCTGTAGCGCCACCATCAGGACTATTGGCCTGTTTTTGCAGCTGAGGCAATCTGGCATGGGACTGGGCCTTTGCACAAAGTTTGGTGATTTTTCGCACATGGGAAGTAGGATTTCCTCGGAAGAAGAAGAAAGAAGAAAGAAGAACATACAGGATAACAACAGTGTCCTGGCAGCTTAGGCTGCCCGGCCCCTAATAAATGCTTCCACACACCCCAGCCCAAAGACCTAAGCACATCGTTCCACCCCATGAATACCACAAAGTCGCAAGTAACATTCCTGATAACATTCCAGTTTTTCCCCACCATGAAGCACTATAGTGGCTCGCCCTTTAGTAGGTAAACAAATGTAACACAATGTCACTCGTGACCTTGTGTTATTCATGGGAGGCATTGTGTTACCTTTGTTTACCAACCAAAGGGGGCACCACCTTTGTGCTTCATGGTGGGAAAAACAGGTTTCAACAGGAATTTCATTTCTGACCTTGTGTCATTCAAAGGACTAAATGTATGAGCGCATGCTTTTTACATCTTAAGCCTCTGTGTTTCAGAGAACTAGGTGTTCTTGTCTTCCATTTAATGATGCGAGTAACAGTAATTTTCCTTGTTCTTTACTTGTGTTACTAAAGCTCTCACTGTCTGACCCCACAGATGCTCTCCATTTCCCTCCAGAGTCATTAGCGAATAGTTCTTGACCTGGCTATGTCAGAAAAGGATTTTTAAGTTTGTTTTGTTTCATGTACAGGTTCAGTGTCTTCAGGGTCTCTTAACTCGTAATTCAAGCGAAACTGGGTGGGACTCTGATTTACCGAGTTTTGCAGTGGTTACATCATGCTTACTCAGCCCCACTGTGCTTTTCAGGGTTTCGTTTACTTCCTGTGATTCCAAGTTTTGTCCTACAATTCGCATATCGGTGCACGAGGGATTTCACACATTCCTGCTCAGTGGAGACCCCACAGAGAGGAAAGAACATGAATTGAAACAAGCCAGCCTTTTGTTTCAACTCTTACTATTTCCGTTATCACAAGCGATATACTTTCAACATACCAAACAAGCTAATTTTTTAAATCATTTTTTGCGCTCAGCCCCATGGGTTGCGTGTTTTCTCTCATTTGCTCTTTGCAAATAAGCATCAATTCTCTCGAGAGAAGATGCCAGCACGTCCTTCATTATCAAGCAGGATTCCTCTGAAAAGGGCAAAAGAATTTGACATGCTTTCTCCCTCCTGTCCATTGTCATGAGAATAGAAAAACATCTCAGTGATTTCCCCATTGGCACAGGGAAGCCTTTAGAGGAAACACACTACTTTAACTGTCCAGACCCTGCAGACATGATTAACAGATCAGGAAAACAGGGAGGGGCACCTCATCACTGCGCATGGATGTTTGTTGATGTGTAGGTCTGTCCAATCCAGGGCCAAGGAGGTAGTTGTGGACGAAGCTATACCCATGGACAGTATTCAAGGGAGTTGACCGAGTACGTCTAATGGGATGATAACTTTCTGAGTTAAATTGCGCAGAAGCAAGGAGAACTCAGGCTTCAAATTTCAGCAAAAACTATTACCGAATGAAGCTGTCAGAGGACAATCCATACCTGAGATGGGCAATGGGAGCTGTATCTATTACTGGGATTCCTGCCATCTATTTAGCCTTATCTCCCCAATTAGCCTCACTTGGGCTGAGTAATATTTCTCCTACATTTTCTAATAAATGCCAGAATGATTTTTCTCGTGTCCGTATTCCTCCAGTGTTTAACTCCGTGCGAAACTACAAAGGTGAAACAATGTTGAAGTGCGCAGTTAGCTCGGTTAGCATGAATAAATGATGGAAACAAAAACCTATTTGCACCCTTATCCCCAGGGCCTGAATTTCCAACCTCTCTCCATGATGGCATTTTCTATGAATCTTTCACATTTAGGGCTGCATTTGAGATTTGAAATATTGAGGTGTGATGGAAATACGAGGTCTGCTCAGAAGACCTGTAAAAAGACTTCCTCTATTGCAGGTGCCAGTAACATGGTGGTGAGCATCACTAAGGAGTGTAGAACAGAAACGGTCATCCACCCTAAAAACGACTTCATCATGACCAGATAGACAGACTCAGGCAACGGCAGAACCAGGGGTGAGGAAACACTGAGCTTTATTGAACACCTCAGCAGTTCAGGGTCTATCACCAGCAAGAGGGTAATACAGGGAAGCCAAGGTGAAGTCAGAGGTCGAGCAGCAGCAGATGGGATTCAGAGGGGCAGGCAAATTGTGGTCACAGAGGTCTGATCTGGGGACAGAGCCAAGAGGTCAGGTTGAGTGGGGACAGGGGCACACAGGCGAGGAATTTGGGCTGGGGCAGGCAAAGACACCAGACAAGGGGGACCACAGAACAAACACAAAACTTTGGCGGGGGCTAGTAGAGTGGAGGGAACAAGAAAGAACCCTTAAAGGAAGAACAATACTGGAAAGCACATCGAGCCATCTGGCAGTGGGGAAAGTGCAGACAGGAACTTGCACACACAGAGACAACAAGTAACTATGGGAAACAGTTGAGCGAGAAGCACAAGGAATGCACACTGAGAATAGGGGAAGTAAAAAGACAACAATTGATTGATTGAAAACAATTAACAAAATGAATCTGAAATATTGCGGGGAAACTAATTAACAGAGACCGAGGATGTGACTGAGTAATTTCCAATGCTCATACCTGTGCTGCAAGGAACATGTTAAAAGACAGGTGTAGGTGTTTCTTTCATCCTAATAAAAATAGACGGTAAAATGAGAGACGTTTGCACTACATTTTGTGTAAAAATGGCTGAGGAGGGACCAAAATCCTCAAAATGTTAAGTACTGGAAAGGAAAGAGATTTGCAGATTGTCCAACCAACCGTAATAATGCAAGAGCAGAAGAACATTCCGTGACAGTTGTAGATTTCCAGCACTGCTCTCGAAAATGGCATGAATATCGGAACAACTGCGAATCAGCTGGGGGAGATTACTTTGAAAAGGTCTGCTATTGACGCACTTGCATATTTCTTTGAAATGAAAGTGAAGTCTTACACAACTCATTGATCACACATAGTAAAAGTACGGTAGACATTTATTTTATTTTATTTTTTGCTGCGGTATTGCAGCGATTATAGGCAGAATATTTTTGGGAGAGATGGGAAGGCATATCCCCTGAAATTTTACAGAAGGCTGTTTCAGGAACCTAACACAATCCACCCACACACACTTGCAATGTCCGCGTGTTCCACCCTGTGTTCCAGCAAGGGGTGCAATTTCATAAAGCATTAGTATACTGCCACTGTGACAAGCCTTTGTACCCACAGTATATATGGGAACTTTTACAAGGATTTTTTCCAGTGCTACTTTCTTTATAATACTGAGCTCTGCTGGTTTTGTTGTTACTCGGCACTTCATTAAGTAAACTGAAGCATCTGATTACACAGCTAGCTCACCTCACGGGGGTTCCTTGGTTGTGAATCAATTGCTCATTTATTGAAGGCGCTAGCAGAAAACCAACAGATTCTTCAGGTCTCAAAAGACAAGCGTAAACTCTACTTTTTTCTGGTTAGCGACAGAGTTTAGTGTTTAGAGCTTAGGGACATCATATCAAATCGAATCAGTGTATTTATATTGCACATTTTGTGAAGTATTGTCACAGCAGGCTTCAGCCCAGTCCTAAACACCCTACAAGAACAAGCCTGAGGCAACAGCAGCAATGAAAAACTCCCTGTTGGCAGAGAGGAAGAAACCCTTTCAAGAACCAGCGCATCTTCCTCTGCCCAGCTCAGGGTGTGAGTTTAAAGGCTCAGGGCCTTAGACGGAAGCCATTATCAGGTCCATAGCCAAGACCGACTATTGATATCTGCCCCTCTTCAGCCATTTGAATTAATATTTCATTAATATATAGAATTTTTTTTGTACCTGAGATTACTGTATACATGTTTATTTATAATATAAACTAACCAAGACAGGTAAATATCAGTGTCATTAAAATAGCTTGGTCCAGCAGGACCATTCATTACTATTCATAAAAACAAAAAATAAATAGGCTGAAAAAGTAATGAAATAAGATCACAAAGCGAATCAATGCTGCAATCATGTGTCTCCCGAGCATCTAGAGTAGATTAAGAGATAGACGAGAATCTCATTTGCTTCCTTCCGAAGCAAATCACTAACACAGAAGCCCCGCAGAGATAACGGAGGTGAGAAAGCCGTCATCTGGGCCGAACATCATGGAAAACTGAGAGTTAACAGCGCTATATTGGAACGCAAAGGTTTTAAATGGGAAGCAGGTGAATGATGCGGATTTTTGGGGCTTAAGGGAAAGACATATTGTGGGGCTCTTGGGTTGGTGGGAACACTTCCAAACAACTTGGGTACGGGTCCAGCCGCATTTTTAAAAATTCCAGCTTGGCGCTGCGATGCCAGCATCCCGTCGCGTGGCGAGGGCGGCTAAATTACTTTCTTGAAAATGGCTGCATCAATAATTAAACACAAACAATTTAATCTCCCTTCTCCGTGAGGAGAGAGCGGGGAAATGCCGTGTTGTTGCGGTAACTGCTACGTTTAACCCGGTTAATTTGAGTCCCAGCGAATTGCCCATATATTTTTTTTTCCAACTTCGGCACGATGGGCTGGAAAATGAAGCATCGATTTCGAGCTGGCTGTAATTTATCTGTGATCTTTGGGGTTACGGCTTATCCCGTAAAAAAGTGCAGAATCTGCTGCGCAAATGGGACAACGCTGTGATGGAGACTCAGTACCACTTTAATTGATTCACCGCAGCTCCGGTCAATTTACCGACTCTAGAAAACTAAGAAAATAAAATAAAGGATTGTGGTCGTACTAAGATGTTTCCGTAATCAGGGGAAAATTAAATGTGAGGGGAGATGAAATGTTGAGATAATTTTTTCTCAAAGCACAAAAAAAAAAAAAAAAAAATAAGTGCACAGCTAAAGTGACATCAGGCATGTCTCCATACATTTCCGTGGTCCCTATGGGCACTACTGCCTGCTATATAACTAGCTGTGGCTTCAAGTTAATTCAGTCTCAGGTGCTTTTATCATCACAGTGATGAAATTATTGCATACATTTGTTTGGTCAAAGTTTCCTTATTATTAAAACATTGGAAAGAACAAGTATAAACCTAGCCGTCACATCAGAAATATAGGCCCAGTCCTTAAAGAAAGAGTTCATCATACCACTGCACAACAACTCCATGCTGGGCAGAATATGACAAAAGAAAGGCCTACGGGAGTTCGGGAAGGAGTTTGAACTTAAATACTGTTTTAGCTTTAACGTAATATCTTAGTAAATGTTTTGACAGGTTTGGTACTTTATTGTGCAAATTGGGAAATTAATTTTGCCTCTTGTGCAAAGGTTATAAAATAAAGTAAGCAGAGTAATACTGCACAGCTAACAAAGTGCAGGAGGAGTAATGCAGTAGCACAGTAAAATTCATGCAAAAACCAGAGCAGAAAAATTATCTCTCCCCTTCTCTGTCTCTCACACAACCTCTCTCCTCTCTGGGAAGCAAAGGAACAAATTACACTGATGTCAAATGCAGACAGATAAGTGGGATGCATCCGTCCTCACCTCAAATTCGGCCACGGATACATATCATATGGGAGAGATAACCGGGGCCATTGTTGGTGCGCTGAAAGTGATTGATGTTTCTGGCTGTCTGCAGTTTGAGGAGGCCCACAAGTTTCATTAAAAAGGGCGGCCCAGAGCAAAAAAAAAAAACTTCAAGATGCCTCATATTCCTCGCAACGTCCCCTGCAGAAAACACCAACAATGAGCAACCATTGATCATATAATGAAAAACAAAGAAAACAACCTTCTCTTCCCGGGTGAACCCTTCACTAATCCACTAAAGGTCTCCGTACACAAGCAAAATAAAAGTAAACATCAACAAACACACTCAGCTGGAAAGAATGCAGATGTAACACACACTTTTTTGAATACGGCAGGACATTTGAAACCAACAGTTCAGTTCAATTTTATTTTATACCGCTTAATTCAGTCTGAAAGTCACAAAGACATTCACAAAGTAGCAGAAGGGCAAACACCAAGCTAAATCCTAAAAATAGTTAAAGAGCTTTAAAAAAAAACTCCCTAGTGGGGCTTAAAAGCCTTCTAACAGTAATGGGAAAAACTCCCCAAATGGAAGACATCTCAGGATAAAGCCAGTTATTGGGTACTCGTATGCTCCACCTTTAAAAAGGCAGATCGAACACAGGACAGAGGGATTATAAACAGTAATGCTAAGGACTGGAGATACTGCTGTGTGCCTTGTGATATCAAGGTACAAAACTCACGTGTACACACATGTCTTATCAACTCCTCTCCTCTGTAATGATTTTTGTGCCTTTCTCTGGAAGAACTGTAATCGGCAGCGATCCTGCTAATCGACTCAAGACAGCAATCCTGCAGCGAAACTCATTTGGCATTGATTAATCGATCAGCTCGATAACTGCCATTTTAAGCACATTGCAGCCACTCATAAGTGGCAGGAAGGAACAGACTGGATTTTATACGGATATTTAGGCCTCGACTCCCGTTTAGCAGCGATCAGAGAATGTCCCAAGGTCGCTATCGAAAAGGAAAGGGGCAACCTGTAATACTTGATCCAGATCTGTGACCCCGCTCAACTCCTGGGAATGACCTAGTCAGCTTCACTTGGTAAACTATCCCAGAAAATTGAACAAAAAAAAAAAGATTCAATGATATTTGTTGCTGGAAAATATGTTTTAAAAAGTGCTTTTGTTCTTGAATGTGACCATTCATCCATCCATGCAGCCATCCATCATCTAAACCGTTTCCTCCTTACCAGGGTCACAGGGAAGATGAGGCCTATCCCAGCTGACTATGAGCAAAAAGCAAAAATACACTCTGGACAGCTCAGCAATCTATCAAAGAGCTCACACAACATTCACTCAGAAACTCGTACCCATGGGCAATTTAGAGTCCCAAATTAACCAGGCAAGCACTTCTTAAGAATGTGGGAGGAAACTGGAGTAGCTGGAGGAAACCCATGTGAACATGGGGATAACATGCAAACTACGCACAGAAAGGCCCTGGGCTATTTTATTATAGTAAGACTTTGAAATCTAAACAGAGAAAAAAAACTCCAAATCACAAGTACATGTATGCAATCCCCCTTCCCTTTGACATTCAAAGTCCTGGCTACTTGCCGTTGACCAATTAATCACTTATCCTCAGTTTCTTCACCTTAATTATTGTCCACGGTTTCCTTTTAGTTAATTATCATTCTCTTCCTTATTTAAAGCCTAGTTTCTCCCCACAGGTGCAGGGAGCCATAGTCTGTTTCGCCTTTTTTGTTCTGTGCACTCCCTTTCCTTTGTCTCGAAGTTTTGCATTGGGTTCATTGCTCCTAACCCTTACTCTTTCATAAAATCCATGTCCCTGCACTTGGGTCCTCAGCTCCACGCCTTCCCCTAGCAGCCATTTAACATCTATGGGTGCCAGGGCGTGACAATGTATGAACATAAAGAATCAAATCTGCCTAATCCATACTGTAAGTGGTGCAGTGACTGAAAGCTAAACAGATTGTCTGCTGCATGGACAGGAATTTAGAGCATGGTCTCTCTTTATTTTTGGCGCAATTTTAACAGATTTTTTTTTCAAAAAAAAAAAAAAAAAATCTGAGGCGGGAGGGTTTTTCTGGGGTGGGTGGGGATGCCAACCAGTTAGGCTAAGGCCATATAAAAAAAACCTAACATTGAAGTGTATACAGTAATGCATTTCCAGGTACTGTTTTCTTGTTTTAGCAACTGACTTTATGCGTTCTCTTGTAATTCTTACAGACATAGTGAGGGCAAAAAGCCTAAAGTCAGATTGCATCATTATTGTGGTTTTTACACTTCCAGAATAAAATTAAAAAATATGATATAGGCTACTGGTTGTTCCTTTGATGTACATGTGTTCACAGCAAGCTGGCACATCGTGCAATTTTGGCCC
This sequence comes from Gymnothorax javanicus, assembly GCA_029692085.1. Classification (NCBI taxonomy): domain Eukaryota; kingdom Metazoa; phylum Chordata; class Actinopteri; order Anguilliformes; family Muraenidae; genus Gymnothorax; species Gymnothorax javanicus. The sequence goes on from CM056198.1 coordinate 18,739,220, forward strand.
GAAGTTTGTTACACTGTCAGTCTACCATGGGAGGCAACAATGAGTGAACTAAGCCTGTGGACGAAATAATTTCAATGGACGATGATTTTCAAATATTTCCCAATTTAGTAGACCCACTGTTATGCCCCTCCCCTTTAACATTCCTTTGCCTGGCTACCTGCCCTTGCCCAGTTATTCAGTTATCCTAAGTTCTCCCCAGTTTATGGTTTGCACCTGTTCCCTTTCAGTTAATTAAGATTCCCCTTTCTATTTAAAGCTTAGTTTTCCCCTTCACGGGCAGGTAGCCATAGTCTGTTCCCCTTTTTGTTAAGTGCACTCCCTTTCAGTTCTCATCCAAGTTTTGTATTTACTTTTGTTATATTTCACTCTTTATTTATGTAATGGCTGGTGGAATATGGAGGCCAGGTGCAACGACCAGAGAGAGAGAGAGTGTAGCACGGACACAGTACGAACACAGAGAATAATACAGACCAAACAAATGTACTCGCGCTTCCAAAGGACGTATAATAGTCCGAACCACGGAAGCAAAGAGAGATAGAAAAAGGGAGAAGAAACTCCAATAAATAGAAGATAGAAAGTCAAACAAAACCTGACTACAGATATCTTTGGCTATAGTGCTTAGCTACAAACAGACACTCTTGCAAAGAGGCGTGGCGAACATCCGGCTAATATAGAATCTGGGGAAGCGCCGCCCCAGTTCAATCAGCCAGCTGGGTAAAGAATTCGATTGAACAGGAATACGATATCGTCCCGGGACAAGAGCCACAAAGAAAGTCCAAAACACACGCACAAACATCCAGAACCATGACAATTTAATAAAATCCACATTCCTGCACCTGAGTCCCCAGCTCCACTCCTTGCCCTGTTGCCCTTTTAACATCTCTGGGTGCCAGGGCGTGAAACCCACGGGGTCCGGCTAAATCAGGTGGTACATTGTTCTGGTTTGGAATTGCCCACACAATGGGCAAATGCAAAGCATTTCTGAGTGAAATTGGATTGTTTATTTTTTAATACTGGGCCAACATTTCAAAACATTTGTAGATATTAATAGACAACTGATTAATAATTGGTGATTCACACTTTGGCTAATTGGCCATTTTTAAACAACCACAGTATTGATCATGATCTTGACCAAAAACTATTTTTGTTCAGGATCCTCTTAACTCACGTGGGTCACATTAAAATAAAATAAAAAAAAAAAAAAAGACATGGGGACTTTGAATCCTGTGCTGCTTTGACTTGAACAGAATTCAACTTGCTGACCTGGATTTTCTGGGAATGGTAATGACCCGGAACTTTCCCAGTGGTGTCAACCGGTCATCAAGCACGGGTCAATCCCATGTTCAATATCCCGAATATATTCGTGTTTTCTGTGAGAAATTAGCACTGGAGACCAAACTGCAAATGAAGGGTGAGTCGTGAAAATGAGGAATGAGAGGAGAGGGGCGCAAATCTGAGACTAAAGTGGGGAAGAGGGGAGAGGGACGGAGAGATGGGCAAAGATAAAGAGATGATAAAAGAATGAGAGACCAAAAGAAAGAAGGAAGGGGAAAATTAGAAGGAGCAAAAGTACAGGAAAATTTTAGAGAGTGAGGAAGAGATGGAGAGATAGGCAAGTTGTGATATAACACACTAAAAAGGGTGTGTTTTTGAGAGGGTGTGTGTGTGTGTGTGTGTGTGTGTGTGTGTGTGTGTGTTTATGACTTTGCATATATATCTGGAGGGGAGCTGTTCCAGTTTCAACCCCTTTCATGGATGAATAGTAGCATTAGCATATCCATGAAACTGTGGTATCAGTGTAAAATGAAAGGCTACAAATAGTCACAAACAAGAACTGGATTTTCCAGTGGAGGTGAAGGGTGGGGTTGGGGGGGGGTTGGTTTCCAAATTGATCCAAGCAAAAACATTCTCCGATACGATTTCTGCACTGCAACAGAGGGAGCCTTGCAAACCTGTGGCATGGTTTTAGCTTGATAAGCAGCATAATTTATTAGAGAATTATACAACAGAAGCAGGTACAAACTTGGCAGAAAAATGTTGCACGTGCTACGGTGGCTAATAAATGTCTGGCGTCTTTGGTGGGGCTGCCTGCCCTGCTGCTGTCAGATCATCTACTGCAATCCTGTTAACACTGAAATTCCTCTGCATTTCTGTTAGCACTGCATTGCCACTACATTTCTCTTAGCACTGCATTTCCCCTGCATTCCTAATAGCAAGGGAACCGAATGCTTCACAGCTGCATTAACCAGTTCCACCATGGTGGGAAAATTCTCTTTTATTTGGACTTTTAGGACTCAGACTACTTGCGGTTCACCCAAGATCCGGGCAGCTTACATTACGTGCCGGTGCAGAGGCTTCGGATGTTGATTGGGTCTTGTATGATCCAATGAGAGCCAAGAGTACATCAGAGTCAAATGGCACATAGAAAAAATGGCACAGGATGATGAATGCATAATTGTCAACAGCAGCCAGCAAAAGTCTGGTATTTAGAATGCATTGCCCACTGAAGCGTGGGGTGGGGATCAGCTAGCTTCGCTAGCTAGCTTGGTGGGACTGGTATTGTGCGCACAACTCTTCTGTGTTAATCCTGTCTCCTCTGAGCTCTCCCAGTACGAACGGTGCTGCAATAGTTAGAACACTAGTGTGATAATATATCGTGGGCTGAGAATTAACTGGACCTATCTCCACTTTTTACTAAATGAAGAAAATGGGATGTGAAATTTTGCTGCATCAAAATTTCTCACTCCAAGTATACTTTTCTGATATTTATATTCAGGTGAGTTATTGGGACTGAAAGGTATAATATCATGCAGTTATACCTTTAGTAGAATGATTTTAGATAGGGATCTAGGAAAATATAAATGGAGACAGACCTTTGGAATTTTCAAAATGTCATACATTTTGCAAGTATATGGTTCTATCTCCTAGATAGCTCCTTGCATTTCCAGAAATGTTTAGCCACAAAGTTCTGTCTTGCCTTGTGTGTTTTTTTTTTTAAAAAGAACACAACAATGTGACTCCACCCAAATCTGCAAATTACATGTTCATGGTAAAAGGTAATACAGAATTTGAAAGAAAAACAGAGTATCTGACAATAATAATGACAGAAAATGGGCAGCCGCATCCTGTCTGAAAATAAATAGGAAACAAACCTTGTAACACTGAAATGAGCTATGGAGTCTCGAGGGTGTTCAGTGTCAACTGCTCCTATCTCTCTAGCCAGTACAAGTTCATCTGAGTACATTTAATGCAGACATGATGCACGGTACATATTAAACAAACTCTGGCCTTAGGCTTGGTTTCAACTAGTGCTATGTCCATCATATTGTACTTCTTCATGTGCATACACATGCATCTTGCAATGCATAAAATATAAGATTGAAAATCAAGTAGTACTATCTTAAATGGCCCCCTGGAATAAGACAAATGAAGAGTTTTAAAACATAGACGCTTCATTCAAGTGCTGTAGTACCTACCTATCTAAAATATCCCAGATTTCATCATCTTACAACCTTGGATTTGGTATATTAGAGGGATTTTGCTTCAAAATGGTAGTGTGGAGAGAACCTTTGCTCAGCGATCTTGTCATCCTGATCAGGTGACCCTACATCCAGCTCCCTGATTACCTCCGCCAACAAAGTTATGTTTTTGCCCCTGTTTGTTTGTCTGTCTGTTTGTGAACAACATAACTCAAAAAATTATGCACGGATTTGTCTGAAATTTTGTGGGTGGATTGCTGTTACATCAAGGATGGATCCTATTGATTTTCACCGCGATCAGTGAAACAATATGGCCGCCACGGCAGCCATCTTGAAATCGTATGACACGCGATAACTCAACTTTGCTCCCACTCATGAAGATTTGGATTGTGCTGCCTTGGCGGAGGTTTGCACTCTACAAGTGCCTCTAGTTGGACAATGTGAACATAGAACTTTTTAAACTGAAGTGGACTGAAAATTCATACAAAGTACTATGCACTTTCTGGATGTTTCTCCTAGCTGCCATCTATCATTGAAAAAAATTACATCAAGATATAGTACCTGTTAATAATGAGATTATTTCTATGGTAGAACATAATTTTTGATGAAAAGTGGAGATAGGCCCAGTTAATCCTCAGCCCGCGATATATAAATCTATAGACTCACTCTTTCAGTCAAATCGAGCCTGCTGTGCACAAAATATGTTTGATGAAGCAGTTTGGTTGGAAATACAAATGAACCTCTTGATCAGATCGAGATGCATGAAATTTTTATTCAGTCAAACTTTCCAAGCAAGAATGCAAAAGAGGCTGAGATGATGTGATTGTGGACTTAAATTAGCTGGGGTACACCATCAGTCACAGGTTAGAAAGGCTTTCAACAAATGTTGACAAAATCAGAGATCATATGCTCTCCTCTATTGCTAAAGCACTGCTGTCTGCTCTAAATGGTACAGGGCCCACAGTGTAGCTGATAATTATTTACCAAAGAGAACAGAACACGTTTTTTAGAGACTAATCAGTGTGTCCATCTGCTGAATTCTTAAGATTACCCACATAACAACTAAAATTTCTCTTCCGCACTACATCTTTATCAGCTGCTTAATTAAATGGCTAGCCCTTAAGACCAAACCCTGCTTCGTTAAAAAAACTAACATACCCTGTGGATTCCGCCTATAAGGCCCACAGAGCTGAGGGCACAGACTTCCAACATATTTTAACATCCAACTCTCATAGCTCCAACCCCCACTTCCGGTATGTGATATGAGACTGCTGTACACCCTTGTCTCGAAGTCAAGCAACACCAACACATTCTCATCCGGACTCGTCATATATTGACGCTACCTGACCAAGCGTCGATATACGAGGCAGAAGGAAGCTTTTGGCGTCATTAATTGAGGTTTAGGGTTAGGGTTCGGGCTAAGGGTTAGGGGTTAGAGGGTAGGGGATAGGGGTTAGGGGCTAGGGTTCGTTTTAATGGGCATCGATAAAGGACAGTAAAAGTGACCTTTTGCCTCGTATATCAATGCTTGGTCAGGTAGAATCAATATATGACGGGTCGGGATGAGACTGGGCTCGCTACACACCTAGTCTGATGCTTGTGGTTCACCACACAGGTTTGCTTGTTACACAAATAAAGCTAATTTGATATGAACTGACAGGGAATGAGAGTGAAAGACCTCCCTTTATAGTTTATACGACCATTTTCATTTGCAAGCTGGCACGTTCAATCACACTAAAGGCAGACAGCTCAGCAGACAGAATGCAATTGCCCGACTGACCCAAAGGGGGTGCTATCATGCGATTATCACCGCACTTAGCCAGTAACTGCTGCTCAGTCATTATGTACGAGGTTGCCAGCCACGGTCAAAACTGGCAAGGCCAGGATTCGCTACCCAGGCAAAACAGGCTGGGCCGGCTAGCAACCATACAACAGTCTGGTGTATTTCTGAAAGAAGGAGAGACAGACGCTGGGAAAGATGGCAGAATTAATATAAAAAATATTATGGAAAAATGTCAGGTTACTGAAGGTGAGTTTGTAATGGCAAACTCTGCATAAATTATTGCGCACATATTATCAAAATAGCTGCCCCATTCTATCCTTTGATCAAATATGTCAACCGGGCTGGGGACCCGAGGGTTCAACTCAAAACAGACTTCTGACCTATAAAATTATTAGTGTGAGATGACAGAAAACACAAATACACACACACACACACACACACACATGCACATGCACACACACACACACACACACACAAAGTCACACCCAGGCAAATTTACACGCTCAGAGGCATCCAATACATGGACGCATGCATATTAGCATTCGCACGCTAAAAGTACACACGCATACAAATGTTTGCACATGCACACACGCAGGCAACTGAAGGCTGGAGAGAGACTCACTCTGCCCTAAAAATAATACATTAATTAATTTAACCCACTGAAATAACAGCTCTAATCCTGAAAGCGAAAAAACTAAAAATCCTGTTATGAGACATCCTGTGACATAAACAGACAGCAAAAATCCACAGTCTGACTGTAATTGATTGGTTCACTTGCAGTGAAAAAATGTTGGTATTTTGGCTCACGACGAGCATGTTTTCTCTCATTAGAGAAGGACAAAGCTGTACCGAAGCTTTGCTTCCTTTAGTACTATAACTACATTACTCAACTGAGTATGACAAATGCTCGAACACAGAGACCCACGTGGGCATCCGGTTCTAAACACAAACACACACTCTGACGCACACAAAAATATTTACATTACAATAATTGTAAGATGAGGGTTGGTGTGCCTAAAATTGCAGAAGTATAATTAATCATGGAATAAAGAAAACTACCACAGTTTTTTTTTCTCTTGAATATGCAGCCATAATAATGAACTAGAGTGGCACTCGGAGAGCACAGATCTCCACTAAGGCCAATAGTTGACTATTCTATGATATGCAAACCTGCCAGGCAAGGGAATCATCACTTTGTGCAATTGGCTGAGTCATATTGAACTTTATTACCATAGAGTGGATTTTAAGATACATGGAATTTATTCCAATCTTACAATCCCACAATGGTAAAGAATCCTTTAAAAAATTCCAGGATCCACATGGTGATCCAGATCGCCACCTAAATCGAATGGATTTTTCCTTGGGCCAGAGCCCACACCTCCATAAAATATTGCTGAAATCAATCAAGAAATTTTAGACATATTGTCTGGGTAAACAAAACAAAAGTGCAAGAAGAAACAAACAGAAAAGGGTGAATACATGACGCCTGGTAATGAACACAAAAAACCTGCCATGATTTGGTTGCACTGAATGTTTATTTGCTTGGAGTGTTTGAATCACCATTTGAGCCGTTTGGGCTCATTGAAATATCTGTAGGAAACTCTCAATGTCATTATATAGAAACTGGACTGCTATTAATAATGTATGTGTACATTTACCCCTGGTTCACTGAAAACAAACCAGATTGCAAGAAAGTACATGGAAAGTACAGTTTACTGATTATTCGCAGGTTTTTGAGAAAGACCCAGAGAAATTCATTTTCTAATGAAGAAATCGTTTTGTTTTGAGTCCAGATCATATTAGTTACTCTTGCATGAAATGGGTTATTGAAATAAATAATACATTTTACAGATGGAATCTGAATAATGGATTGATTTTGTTTAAAGAAGTTTTATTTACAAAAATGCATAAAAAGTTTTAAGCTAAGAATTTTTCAGAACTTCACTGCATAGAACATTGGAATTAATGGCCTAATTGTGTTTGCCAAATCTCAGCTCAGGGCCATTGGATCTGACAGAATTGCTATTTGAAGGACTGATTGGTTGTTTTTTTGTACTCCGCTGAGGCTGGATTGTCTGTAATTGCCTGAGAGGTCCGGGGCCTATTTCAGTTGAAATTCTAATGAATTTAAATGAAAATCAATAACTACAACAATATTCCTGTGATAGGAACAGAAAGAAAACTGAAGATATTAATCATGGTACAGATTACTATTATTATTTCATGTTGTTTAAGCTAGTTTCACATTTCAAAAAGCTTATAGTGTACTTTTACGAACGTATAAATATTTTATTCATGTAGAGCCATACAGTGGGTCTGGGTCTTTGTGATAAAACAAGAGAAGTATTTTGACACTTCAATTCACTTCTGGAAAGAAACAGTTCTTAAAATCCACTAGGAGAGCATCAAAACCTTAATGTGCAAAATACATCAACATCTCTTTTGTATTTCTGTTGTAAACACACAAGACAGATTCAGCCATGCATGCTTCAACAGCAGATTGAAAAGCGTGCATCACAGACAGGTACACTACAGCCCAAAAGTTTGGAAGCAAGATCAAATTTTTACAAAAAAAAATCATAGTTTCACTGGCATACTTTGCAACAAAATAAACATGATTATTATATAAAGAGTCACTTATTAGAATACATTTTTACTCAAATTATCAGGCCCATATTACTAGGCCCATGGTGGTCCTAGTGCCTGCTGGATTTCCGTTGGCATCCAGTGGGCTGTAAACCATGACATAAAGTGAATAATGCAAACTGTGATTTGTTTTTTACTCTTTCACTGAAGTTGTGACTCTTGCAAATATTCTCAACCCAAGAACTAAGCCCCTCCTTTCTTTTGTTAACATTTATTCAGCAATGGTCTGGTAACATCAATGTATACAGTACCTAAAGGTAAATAGAGGAAAATGGTGCATATCAATGAAAGAAAAGTCTAATCATGCAGTAAATGCATCCTAAAATCCATAGATTTCATACTGGTTTTTAAGAAAGGCATTGTGAACAGAAACTTGAAGTTGCTTCCAAATTTTTGACCTGTATTGGTCTTGCTTCCAAACATCTGGCCTGTAGTATATGTGAGAGGAAGATAAGCACGCCCAACACGCAATGTTCTCACACTGTTACTGGGATGTTTGTTGAATGTTTGAACATTACAAGAACATTGTGAGAAGGTATTGAAGCTCCTGTTATAAGATTAAAAGATGAACATATTGGGCCTATGATTGGCTACCATTATTGGCTATGGCCTGAAGTCCATATGGGCAACGGAATAACTGGCTCAGTCATGCCGGCGATAATTGATATTAAAGGGAAAGTTCACCCAAAAATGAAAATTCAGTCATAATATACTCACCCCAAGGCTAATTGAAGGGTCAGTTCATTTCTTTTGTCCTCAAAATAGTTTTGGAGTTTTAAGGAAAAACAGCATTGAATAGAAATCCAAATGAATGGAATCCTATGGTGGCCACTTTTTCAAGCTTAAAAAAAGCAACGTTAATAAACATAAAATGACTCCATACTGCTTGTGTGACATTTTCAAAGTGTCTGCAAGCCCCGACATTATGATTTGACTCGAAAAGACGTCATTTTCACTATGTTTTTCGTCTAAATGTCCAATGTAGCCACTTAGCCAGGAGCCATGGTTTTTTTCCTTGGGAAGAGTGAAGTTCCATTACTTGGAGGACTCAAAATACTAAGAAGAAGAAGAAGAGGACCTAGAAACACCCGCCATAAAACTAGAAGAAGAAGAAGACTTAGAAAACTTAGTGTAGCCTCGAGCTTGTGTTTACATGCAAGCAGTGAAATATTCCGCACGCGATAGGGAGATCTGTGCACATGGTGAGTAATCGCATTTATAGTTTACGAAGCTAGTTTGTTGGTTTCTTAGTCAATGTTAAGATGCTTCACACCGGACGCGAAACTAATTTTTCGCATGACAGATTACATTCAAAGTCAAAGTCATGAAACGCGTGTATTCGCGTCTTTGCATTGAATTTGAAAGTAATCTGTCATGTTTCGCGTCCGGTGTGAAAGCGGCTTTAGCTGGCAACCTTTTTATTCGGTGCATTTTAATGCCAGCTAGCTAAATGCTCACGGTGCAACTCCAGCCAAATTAGTTCGCATAATAATGGCTATACACATTTTAAATTGACTAAATTTAAATGCATGAAATATAATGTTAGCTAGCTAGCTAGCTAGCAAGAGAGCCTTTATGCTAACTTAGTTAGCTATATTTAATGTATGTATATGCGAGCTAAGTGCCTAAATGGCGAAGTTATAAGTATTCACTATTATCCATTGATTTCTATGAGCAAATCCAAAAATAATACAACAGCGCATGTGCACCGGACGGCACGGCGAAATAGGCTTTGAAATGTAAAAACGGTTCACGGCAAAATATACACTTCGTAAACTATAAACGTGATGCGCGCAGATCTCCCTATCACGTGCAGCATAGTTCACTGCTTGCATGTAAACACAAGCTCGAGGCCACACCAAGTTTTCTAGATCTTCTTCTTCTTCCTTATAACTCCAAAATTATTTTGAGGACAAAAGAAATGAACCGACCCTTCAATTAGCCTTGGGGTGAGTATATTATGACTGAATTTTCATTTTTGGGTGAACTTACCCTTTAAGCTGGTCAAAATTTGAAAGTTTCAATTGCGGTCTAGCAGCCACTACTGGTTGGCTAGGTGCATGCAGCTGTACAAGCAATCTGTATGCTGATAGCATTACCCTCCCTCTACATAGGCAAGATGAAATCAGTGGTGCGACTGCACAGTGTAAAGACGCAGTGGGTAGTTGTCACGTGTGTCTGAGGAATTGCGTGCCGTGGCGTCTTCTTCATGAGACAACAGAGGCTGGTCACTGCAGTGAACTAAACATTTTGTCTGCATTCAGGGTTCAGGAAAAAAGGAGAAACTCCCCAGACAAAAAAAAAAAAAAAATCATAAAATTGTCACTTAAACTGTCCCAAAACTGACACATGTAATAGCGATACATAAACTTGAAAAAACTAGTTAATTTTCCCAAGTTATTGTGGTTTATCATAGCATACCCACACTGTTCTTTGCAAAAACAAATTGTTCACTTCAAGCAGGACTCATAGTGTGTATTAATTCAGTATTTGTTAAACATCCATTTTGCATACTCTAACTGAGAAGATTGTGTGCTACTATGTTTGGCCATGGCGGCAGTCGTCCTTGAAGCAGTCGTAGGTGTATATATGTATGACTCAAGAAAGCAAATAGAACACCGATGAATATCATTCAACAACATTGTGTACTCTCTGTGGGTTGCTGCTAAGATTAAGTGGCAACACAAGTGACTTGGATTTTGCAAACCTTCTACTTCCATGCTGAGAATCTCCCTGAACCAATGAACATCCGCTGTGCATGCTTGGCCGTGACGCTGTTCCTCAACATTAATTTTAAAACCATAAAATTTTACTCTAAAACCCACAGGGCAGGGGGATAAAGAACCATGGGAAGCAGGTTTGGGTATGAGGGCCTGAGTGTGTGTGTGTGTGTGTGTGTGTGTGTGTGTGTGTGAGTGGATTTGGGAGCAGGAAACTGTGTGCTCTCCATACCGCTCCTCTTTGCACAGTAAACCACCTGCACTCAGCCCCCAGAGGAACAGATTCAAGGAATTATCACCAGCTTCTGAACAATTCAAGCAGGAAGGAGGTTGAGTGACCTTAAACCTGATTAAAACTGAACACACAGACACATACTCGCATGCACACGCACACACACACGTGCGCGCGCACACACATGCACGCACGCACACACACACACACACACACGCACACACACACACGCTCAAGCATAAGCATCAATAGCAGGCAGTTTATGAGGCTGTATTTCTTCACTGACTGAAAAGAGCCATACCACCATAAACCCTTTAAATCTGCAGACATAGAAACCAGTGGCGTAGCCAAAGCTCAAAATGGGGTCGACACAGAACATCCCTTTACAACAATCATTAGTCCTGACTCATTTTTTGTCATTTTTCTTTACCCTTTTATTATGTTCCAAGTCATTTTGACCCAGCTCAATGTTCAGTGTCTCTAAAAACATGGTTAACATACTTTTATCAGCTAGATTTTTTTCCCTTACTTTACGGGTAAACCGTGAATTTGACTCAAAAAAAAAAAAAAATTATGTTCTGTACACGTCGTAAGCATCGGTGTTGTTTGGGTCATTTTGACCCAGGATCAATTATTACAGAACACCATCATTTTGGTCTTGTTCTTGTAGTGTTGCCTAAGACTGGGGGCAAGTTCAAATTAATTTCTCATTCATTTCACATTTGATCTCGTTCATTTTGCCATAATCACGTAAAATCAATGCTTGAAGTATAAGGGGAGGATGAAGGAGTCATATTTTATTTACTTGGCTATTAGAATGGTCAATTGAAAGGTAAAAATGAGCTGAGAGGAGATTGGGTAACACTTTCAGTCATCTTATGCAGTTTTTCATTGCTGGGATCAAACTGACCTCAAACCAAAAATGGTTTGTTAATTTGAACTTAATAGGAGGGTTAATTAAGAATACGTTCACCCAGAAAACACACTATCAGGTGTTGCTAATTCTCATTCAGTGAAGACGACAACCATTAATTTGGACTTGCAATTTGGTAAATTTCAATTAGTGCTGTTCAATTTAATCATGAAGCGCAGGCTAGATCGCCTGATGTGCCAACAAGGTAGCACTGAAGTTCTAGAGAAGTTTAGCTTTTGCAAAAAATAGGCTTACTTACTAGTGAATTATTTCTTCTGAATTGAATTTAGCCTATTATTTCGTCGTCCTTGGATTGCATTGAGAAAGAAAGCTGTGTCCTTAATTGCCAATGGATTAACCTTTACTGAAGGAAAATGATTGAGAACAGGTCAGTTTAAAGGGATATTTTCGCCCACCTTATTTTCAGCTGTGGCTACACCACTGATACAAACACACATACACGTGCGTACATGCGCGCATGCACACATGCATGCACACACGTACGCATGCACGTACACACACATACGCACACACACACGCGTACAGACACACACACACACACACACACACTTAAGGATAAGCATCTATAACAGGCAGTTTATGAGCCTGTATCTCTTCATTGACAGACAGAGCGACACAGCTTGAGAGAAACATTGCGGCTCTCATGTGACTGCTGTCTCCAAGCACCTAAGGAAAATATTTTGTTACAGCGAAGGACATGATTGAAACAAGCACAGCCTCTGCACCATCTTGATCTATTTGCTTGACATCCTCACTTTAAACAGCCACCGCACACCACTGCAACCAGTTTTCCAGCAGGACCGTTTTCACATTAAAACCACATAACTGCTGCCCCCTCAGCTTTTTATTATTAATTCAGAGGAGATATGATCATATCTTGTGGGCAGCGCATCTGCTTCAAGGCACCTTGGTTTTGATTACACCTCACCTGAAGCATTGGGCGAGGGCTATTTCATGCGCTGCAGATCGATGTTTACAA
>CM056198.1:18756992-18889492 GCA_029692085.1 Gymnothorax javanicus
AATGGCCACGATCGTGGAAGATGTGGTCACGATATGTTATGAATGCCCACGACATAACACGATGTGAACATGGACGGAATGAGACAGACCCATGATGAACAAAGATAATGTGATGTCAAACGGCTTGGATGCGAATCGGCACAACGCCGCCACGACTCTATCACGAATGTGCCACGAAGTCAACATCGTGGCCGTGACAGAATTTTGTGCCTTTTCAGGCGGACGGACCACGACTCACTACGAAAATAGGTCTTGGTACACCGGCATGAATCAGCTTAGAAATCGTGAAGGTGGGAAAGGGGCTTTACCTTATGACATTCTCCACAAAGGTGAAAGAAAAGTGATTAGGGATTGGTGGATAGGCCATAATTTTTTTGACTGATCGGACGCAGCCCAGCTTTGTGCTAGTACTGGCTTTATCCTGAAGATCGGCGCTGACTGAGCATATCCATATTCTTCTAACGTGACAGTTCTACGTCCCTACCAGTGAAACTGCAACATTTCAATTTCACGAGTAAACTCCACAGTACGTTAAGGATCATTGCAAATCTCAATGCTGTGGCCACACAAAGCAGAATCTGATGTTTATTTCGTTTACCGACCAAAACCTTCAGTCATAAAGAAGCTGACAGCATAGAAGGAACAGGAACAGAGAGTCCTGAAACATTTCCGCGCTGAACTTGCGCGCTTTACATTTAAAAGTCTCTCCTACATAGTAGCCTTATAAAAAGACCCGAAACAGTGCCGTCTTCCGCTCTTCAACATCACTCGAGCGCATCACAGAAGACGGCCTCCCCAGGCGGGGTTTGTTGCTTAAAGGAAACGCTCCGACAGTCGCAGCTGTTATCTGCCTATCAGAGGCACTGCGCTGAATCCGAGAGACAGAATGCCATTCGCCGGACGCGATAAAGGGAGAACCCGCACTGGCCTGCCTCCTCTCATCAGTCCGCTTTGGAGAGACGGACCCTTCCTTCTCCCCCTGCGCCGCCGAACACAACGCGGGCTCCCGTAATGATATTTATAAAAGCGAGGAAGTGCGGCCAAACACAGGTCACCCCTGCAGCCTTGTTTATAAACCGCGTGTATAAGCACAGCAATGATGAGTCCGCCACTTTCTCTGCGGATTTCGCATTTATAAAAACAAACTTGACATTAAAAAACACTATAGTGGTAAAAGACACAAATTAATAAGACTTTGCGCATATGAAAAAGTTCAAGTTTATTCTGATTAATTCATTAAAAATTGCTTGCAGTTCATTGTACCCACTGACTTAAAAATCAGGATATTTTTCACCAAATTCAGGAGTGTGGCCTTCACAATAGGTATGAGATCCATACAATTTTTTAGTAAATAAGGCCCCATGTCTTCTGGCAGGAGACACATCCATCCGTCCATCCATCCATTCTCTATACCTACTTCATCCTCACTTGGGTTGCGGGGGAGCTGGACCCGATTCCAGCTGACTATGGGCGAAAGGCAGGGACCCACCCTGGACAGTTTGCCAATCCATCGCAGGGCGCACACATCATTCACACACCATTCACTCTTTCACCTATGGGCAATTTAGCATCTCCAGTTAGCCTGATGTGCATGTCTTTGGACTGTGGGAGAAAACTACAGTACCCAAAGGAAACCCTAATTAACACAAGGAGAACATGCAAACTCCACACAGAAAGTCCCCAGGGCAGATTCAAACCTACAACCTTCTTGCTGTGAGGCAGCAGTGCTAACCACTGCAATGCCACCTCAGGACCTATGTACATGCTACATCAAAAATTGAAAAGAACCTCATAAGTTTGGAATTTATTGTAGACTTGGCCTAACACTGAACAAAAGGTCTCCTGAGCAGGAATTAAATAATGTAGGCCTACTTTAGAACGCTTTGGCCTAGGCCAATTAAAAATATACAAATACTTTAATTACTCAGAAATATGTTTTCATTACTTATTAGCAGACAAATACTGTGACTAACAAAGAACAATTATTCAGCGTTTATTCAATGGCAAAGCACGAAGGCTATCACAATCACAATAGCAAACAATTTACAATTTACATTACCACGCCTGGGGCACAGGGAGACATGCCAGGTTTCCAACAGGAATGTCACGCTTATTTACTGTGTTTTGTTTTGCTTATTTTTTATTAATGCGATAATATTTTGTAACAACACATCCCTGTCTGTCTGTGGCCTCCAGGGGAGCTCAGATTAGCTTGTAAGTCAATCTGTCAACCTCAGCTGAATAAACAAGCGAATAATTTAGCTGACGGTCCTACTGTAGGGTGGATAGCTTGGGACAGGCAATACGAAGCATAAACACTCCCATGCATTTGTTAATCATAACATAGCTGATAAAGGTATAGTGTCCTAACATTTATGGGGCAATAAGACCCCTGGAGTTCCTCATCCATCATATTCATCCCGTTAAAAGCTGATATGTTCGCTGTCTAAATCTATGTTGCTCTTTGGCTATTTTATTAGGCTATATTTTACAGTGCTCTTGTCATTGACCCTGATCAAGAAACATCAGGAGCCTTGCTATGAATCTGTAATAGACCTATTTTGAAGCTGTGATGAAGTGACTGTGTAATATTTTGAAGCTGAGCTGGAGCATTGCCATCCTGGTTTAGTTTTTTCAAAGATGTGAAGTCAACATAATGCCAAAATTACATGAGTGTGTTGTTTCAGTACATTTCGTGTTTGCATGTGTGTGACATTCTGCTTCAATGTGACAGTGTATCTATTGAAATAAGGTGGCTGATGTAACAGTCGCAGCACATTTTTTTTTAAAAAAGGTCACCCCCTTTTTAAGGGATCAAAAGTATTTGGACAATTGGCTGCTCAGCTGCTCCACAGGGAGGTGTGTTTCACTCCCTGATAATTTCATGTAAAAGTGAACAAATAAAAGGTCAACAGTTGATTTTAGGTGATTGGAATCTGATGCTGTTTACTCTCAATATGAAAGCCAAAGAGCGACCAGTAAAGCAGGCCATTATTAGGCTGTAAAATCCTGACAAACCCACCAGCAAAAAAGCAAAATCAATATGTGCATCTAACTGAATGATTTTGCATTTTCTTAAAGAGAGAGAAAGCTCAGGTGAGCTCAGGAACTCAAAAATTCTGGGAAGACAAGTAACAACTGTGGTTAATGGTAATATAAGAATTCTTTCCCTGGTTCAGAAAAAAACCCTTCAAACCCTTTGGGTGGCCTAGCATGTAAATATGTGTAAACATATACATGGAAATTCAGTAAATAAATGTATATAGAAATACAAAATTAGAAAATGTAAAAAATAAATATGAAAATCCATATGGAAATAAATAGACAAATAAATGTAAAATAAATAAAATATGTATTTCTAATTTTTTTCCAACTTGATATTTCCAGATTCATTGATTCTTTTATTTATTTAATAATTCCCTTTAAAATTGCCTCATATTTTTATTTATTCCTTTATTCATTAATTTTTTTTTTGTGGAGCTTTAGATGTTTCACATTCAAAAACCATTTTAAGAATGAAAGGAAGGGAAGGAGAAAACAGGCTAGTCTCTAAAAGATGTTTCCAGGCCCCATTCCTACCTTCCGGCTGAATAGATGTAATTAGTTATTAGAGGTGATTTGAACAAAATATTGGGGAGGATTTTTGCTTTTTTCTGTGGGATTTCCATCCATGCCAGAGATACTCTTTTCAGCTGTACAATTCTGCCTCCACAGGGCTGCAGGCGAAAGCTCTGCTGGCCTATACAGCAGAATCTCAACTGCTCATCTCTCCTGATTACAGGGTGAAACAAGCCAGCATTGGTTTCACATAGCTGCAGCACAAGAGCAGAGGAACTACATCCAGGTTCAGATCATTCTCCGGGTATTTTATTCCAACCACCTGGATTTGCTCAATTAGTGCAAAGCTTCAAACCAGAAGGTACAGCCCCAATTCCGAAATAGTTGGGACAAAGTGTAACTTGTGAATGAAATAAAAACGCAATGACTTTCAAATCACACAAGCCAGTATTTTATTCACAATAGAACAGAGATTACATGGCAAATGTTGAAACTGAGAAATTTTACAATTTTATCCACAAAATGAGCTCATTTCAAATTTGATGGCTGCTACAGGTCTCAAAAAAGTTGGGACAGGGGCCTGTTTACCATGGTGTAGCATCCCCTCTTCTTTTTAACACAGAGTGGAGGCATCTGGGCATTGAGGAGACAAGTTTCTTGAGTTTAGCCATTGGAATTTGATCCCACTCTTGTATAATACAGGCTTCCAGCTGATGGAGAGTTTTGGGTCTCCTTTGAAGGACTTTTCGTTTGATTATGCACCAAATGATCTCAATCAGTGAAAGATCAGGACTGCAGGCAGGCCAGTTCAGCACACGGACTCTTCTACTACGAAGCCATGCTGTTGTAATAGCTGCAGTATGTGGTTTTGCATTGTCCTGCTAAAATACACAAGGCCTTCCCTGGAAGAGATGTCATCTGGAGGGGAGTATATGTTGCTCTAAAACCTTTATATACCTTTCAGCATTCATGGTGCTTTTTAAAACACGCAAGGGTCCCACACCATATGCACTAATGCATCCCCATACCATACCAGTCCATTTCAAATGAGCCTTGGCCCACAGAACACGGCGGCGCACCTGAATCATGCTCAACAATGGCTTCCTTTTTGCGTGATAGAGTTTTAGGTGGCATCTGTGGATGGCACGGTGGACCGTGTTTACAGACAGTGGTTTCTTGAAGTATTCCTGGGCCCATTTAGTAATGTCAATGACAGAATCATGTCAGTGAGTGATGCAGTGGCGTCTGAGGGCCTGAAGATCACGGGCATCCAGTTAAGGTCTTCGGCCTTGTCCCTTACGCACAGAGATTTTTCCAGTTTCTCTGAATCTTTTGATGATGTTATGCACTGTCAATGATGAGACCTTCAAAGCCTTTGCAATTTGACGTTGAGGAACATTGTTTTTAAAGTATTCCACAATTTTTTCATGCAAGCCTTCACAGGTTGGAGAGCCTCTGGCCATCTTTACTTCTGAGAGACTCAGCCTCTCTAAGACATCCCTTTTATAGCCAATCATGTTACACACCTGATGCCAGTTAACTTAATTGCTTGCTAAATGTTCTTTCAGCTGATTCTCTTATATATTAATTGCTTTTATCAGCCCTTTTATGCCTGTGTCCCAACTTTTTTGAGACCTGTAGCAGCCAGAAAATTTTAAATAAGCTCATTTTGTAGATAAAAATGTAAAATGTCTCAGTTTCAACATTTGAAATGTTATCTATGGTCTATTGTAAATAACATATTGGCTCATGTGATCTAAAAGTCATTGCATTTTGATTTTTTCCACAATTTATGCTTTGTCCCAACTATTTCAGAATTGGGGTTGTAGAACTATTTAGTTAAACAATCAGCTGAGTGAGTTCTCTAGAGAGAGAGAAAACATGGAGGCTCTTCTACTTTTGGGGCCTTGGACTTTAAAACTCTGATCAACAGCACTGGCACTTGAAGCAAACAGGAGAAAATGGCTCTGCCACTGATGTTGGGCCGCCTGGCCAGTGCTGGACTGAACTAAGCTAGACCAAGCTGGTCTGAAGCAAGATCATGCTAGGCTGGTCCAAGCCAAGCTAAGCCAAATCATCCTGGTGATGTTGGGTATCAGAGATGTAGAATCTAGGGTTAGAAATACATGAAGTCCAGCACCAATATTCATTAATTAAGACAATCCTTGAGTGAGGAGGTAGTAGAATAAGCTCACAAGAGTTCATAGGTGGAAAAAAAACATAACAGAACTTCCTGAACATTGGATCTTCCACCTCAGCATGGAGTAACTGGCTGTCTGTGGCCTCTGGTTTGAGTTTCAGCCCAGTCAGCATCTTCCAATAAGTGGGATTAAGGGGCTGAAGGACACAGTGCGGGTCCCCCAGCTCTGGCCTCTGAACACAGTAAAATTTTCAATTAAG
The DNA here is from genome assembly GCA_029692085.1 of Gymnothorax javanicus. NCBI lineage: Eukaryota > Metazoa > Chordata > Actinopteri > Anguilliformes > Muraenidae > Gymnothorax > Gymnothorax javanicus. The sequence goes on from CM056198.1 coordinate 18,762,951, forward strand.
TCTTACTGAACCCATTTCAACAAGTTCTTCCCAGATAAAATAGAGCATATTTCACGCTGCAGCTTTATTTTAGACTGTATTCAGAGGGAAGAACGTTTCCAGAAGATATCTCTTTTTCTCATGATGAATTACTTTGCACAGACTTCTTCATCAGACAGATCTATTATATACAGATGGATGTACACTTTCTTCCAACCTCATTTCCTATAAACCTGTGGCAATGCCCGCTAGTATATCTCTTTCATCATAGTCCTAATATTATATATGGCCACAAGCAGCAATTACGGGGTCCAAGCAGATCAGCCAAAATGAAATGGATGATGGCTGTCACTGTTTCTGAGTCATCAACTTGTCCTTGAAGACTTCATCAGAACCTTTGACCAAGATTCAATACACAAAATTTTAACTTAGGGAATCAGTTTAGGAGAAATGTCAGAGAGGCTTTTTCATTCATCATGTGGATAGATGATAGTTCCATGTCTCCAAGGCAAATGGATTGAAAGTTATGAGCTGATAAATGTGCTAATATTTCATGTTGCTTTATAATACCATCATTCGGACAACTGGAGAAACTTTCATGCAGACTGTAATTTGACACAACTTAAACAATCTTTCAAAATTTCATTCTAATAGGTGATAACTAAGTCTGTTTCAGGGCTGCTGAAATTGGGTTGGCTATTGGTGGCCATCCTGTTTGTGCTACCATTATTTCTTGACAGCCTAAATCAGGAAATTTGACCAAGCATACAAAATTTTAACCTAATCTAACCTGTGGTTTATGAAATATCACCAGTTTTTTGCTGTAGCACCACCAATTGACAAATGTTATGCCAAATTTGGTTGGCTTCAGCTTCTTGTCCCATAGATGTAAATACTTACCTTTAGCAATGATTGGACATAGCATTCAGAAGTAACAGAATTATATAAATTGAGGCCACACCCACAGAATTTGTTGATTTGTTGCAGCCATGTTTTCAATATAAAATTTTTTTATACTAGATTTAAAGATATTGCTCTGAAGATCCTGCCTACCAAATTTTGCACATGTTAGACAAACCGGCTAAGAGGAGATCAGTTTTAAAGGTTTTACAAAAAAGAATATGTTGAAGAAAATCCCAATATGGCGAATCATTTGGTCCCAGAGACTTTAATGTTTGGCTGGAGCTGAGGATTCTGCTAAGAAAATAAATAAATAAATAAATGGTCTTTCAGTCAAAAGGTTCAAGAGTTCCGGACTTAACCATGTTTTGGCTTACTGTGGGGCCACCATGTGGCCAACTGGGGTAAGTTATTTAACCTGAGTACTGGGTGATCATAGGAAACTAGCTACAAAGTTGGATTAATCTATTATATTCGGGGAGAAAAATGGGGCATAGCTTGCAGCATTAGCTCTGGCAGACAACTGGAGACGTGCCCACATTCCCATAGATACCCCTATGCATATCAGACACTGCTCCACACCTCTGGTAGACCTGTGGGCTCTTTAAGTTCCCCTCTTGCTCTGCTTCTGTGGCAAAAACAGGACCTGTTGCTGCACTACATCACTCTCTGCTGCTGATTTACTCTTGCCTGCTGCCAGTTAACATCCCACCTCCATCCCAGCATCCACCTGTAGGCTCTGAATTTCCCCCAAAGGGAGGGGTGCTCCCTGCTGTCTTCTGAAGCTCAGCAGGCTGCAGGAGTGAGTCGCTGTCAGAGCCTAGATGCCGAACTATCATTGTGTCTATTTGTTGGAACTGTAATTAATGGTTTTAAATGTGTTTTGGCTGACAGAAATAACAAAACAAAAATCGCAACAAAAACAATTGGGTTTGAGCAGCTTTGCTGCTGTAACCCCTAATGATGAATCAAACATCATACAAAAATCAGACTCGGCAAAGTCAGAGTAAATGTTGGTAAAAACCTTTCAGCGGCACAAATATCCAACCCCTACGGCCCAGAAAAAAAAAAAAAAAAACAGCTCTCCACCTCCTCTGCGCTATCCCCCTATAATGTTATGAGATTCACTGGGCATGAAGGCCTGTTTCTAATGATATCATGCTGTAACACAGTTTTGGGGGTCAAATTTGCATAATCGCCAGTGACCGTACAATCATCTCAGAAGGCCAAGAGGATCAGATGTTTTGGCTTGAAGTTAAATGCAAATTTCCCAAAGCAGGAAATTCCATTTTCCATGTGAATGCATTAGATTTAAACGCATCCATAATCACCAGTGGCACAGAATACTGATATGGTACTCTGAACCTTCAAATGAAAAGGTCTCTGGCCTTAGAAAAATGCTCTGTTGATTCGTTTTTTGCATTTATGTGAGTTGTCAGGAATGAAAAGGCAGTATTACTGTGTATAAACACCTCATCCCTGAAGGTCTTGCTTTTCTATGAGGTGATGGAAAGAGAGAAGAGAGGATGAAGGATTCTCAGGCATTCCTGCAGCTAGAGCTGTAGAAAGTGAAGAGCTCATTTACTGTTCAGCTGGATAGCATGAATACATTTCTGCATACATCATGACCAATCAACAGTTATCTGAGAGATGGCCATGCCCATCGACTGCAGCTGATGTAGTTATGGGAGGGAACGGTCTTTTTTTTTTTGCTTCATTCAGAACTAAAGCAGTAAGGCATAAAGAACAAATATTATGTCTGCGTGAGTTGATGTGTCTCCAAGAGACTCGTTGCCTGCCCTTCTTCCCTCTCCCTGCTGGTGTCCAACGTAATCCGTCTATCGTCTAAAGACTCCTTACATGAAACAGGCCCCACTCACTCCCATCTTTGTGCTTTCACAAAGACTGTAGCTTGAGGCATTCCCTTTCTTCTATGAAGCTTTGCATTGCTTTTTTTGGCCAGAATATTTTTAATATCTCTCTCTAGCACCTGTTATGGAAAGCATTAATCCAGTCTCCATCTTGTTTGCTCATTTCCCAAGACTCAGCTCGGGACCAACAATACAATACTTTAAAACAAAACCTTGCAAAACCTTTAATATCAGATTAAAAGCTGTCAAAAACTGAATTTCAACCTTTCAAAGCTTTTTTCTAGTTTTGAAATGATATTCATTCCATAAATGTCAGGTTACGACAGGTAACATATGGCGTTCCACCAAAATAATTGACACCCTAACTGAAGACCTGAATTGATGAAAGGACTAACAGGTAACAACTTCATTTTCATTTTGACACCAAAATAGCATGGTGACAAGTACGCATAAATGCAATAGACCGGGGGGATGCTGTTTCTTTTTTGCATTTGAATTTCATAACTGTACAGCAGGTTAAGTCTTCTAAAATGAAATGACATACTTTTTCCATTTTTATTTTGTTAGAAAATTGTAATTTTATTTGTGATTTAAATATTGCTTGCATCAATAGAAAATCAAGTTAATGTTGAATTAAAATTTGATTATTTTCAACTGTACAGCAGGGGATAAATTTAAGCATTAAATTTGAAACATCCGTCCCATTTTCATTGTAAAATAGATAACTCTTTCAAGTATGTGAAAATGATCATGAAACTTGGATTATTGTGAAAAATGATCATGCTATTTTGGGATTACATTTTCATGGTTATAAAGCCAGAGTGGGCTATTGATGATGATTGTTGCGAGACTCAGGCGGACACCATAACTTGAAGACCAAGTCTTGCTGTTTTATTTAAACAGAAAACAAAATAGGCACGATTGCCAACAAAAAACTCGGCCCAAAGGGTCGCAAAAAATCTAACGAAAGAAAACTTCACAGAGCTGATAACAAAAAATACAAAACGAGGAAAATAAAAAGCCACTAGAAACTCTAGGGCAGTAAACCAATAAACGAACGTTGCGATGGCACGAGGCACATGCGAAAATACAAAACGAATTCTACGAAGAACCCACAAGGGAAGACTATGAACAAAACCGCTATGAAATGGCAAGGAAACGAGACTCTGTCTGCCAGCCAACTCCAGCCTCTCCCCAGATACAGCAGAGGGAATCACGAGACAATGATGAGCACCTGTAGAGCGACAGGGAGAAACGAGATTACATGATTACATGTAACATGTAACAGGCACAAGGACGAGAGAGGAGGAACACCTGAGGCGTGACGAGACAACGAAAGCAGGTAATTGCTCATTAAGAAAAATGAGCGTGTTGCAGCATATAAGAACCCAATAAGATACTAAGAACAGTAAGAGTGTTAAACTAGATAATAGTAAAGCACAGGTAAGAATGTAGCGAAAGCAGGAAGCATGCGAGTCAAATCCTTATCTAAATTAGTAATGGTTAGTACGTGCCTATCTAATGGAAACACCCCCAGTGACTGATCAGTAAATTGTTAGTAATAAATTAAAATAATTAACAAGCATGAAGACTAGGAAGCCCGGAAGGAAGAAACGTAAGAAAGAAGTTTGAAACCGTAAGCCACTCCCGAATGTAGTGCGAGAAGTAAAACATGGAAATGACCACGCAGACACTGGAGAGGCGGATTGGCTGGGCAGACCGGGACCTGGCGAGAAACAAAACATGGAAAAGTTAAAAACATGAACAATAAACATATGAACTATGAAATAAGAATCCTGATACAAGAAACTGCAAAAAACCATGACATGAGTAATGAATATGAGCTATGAAACCAAGCACAAGAAACTGTTAAAACCCCAACCAGTGTCCTGGCAGACGGCACAGGACACTGGAATCACAACAATGATGATGATGATATCACTGGACAGAGGGTGGGGTGGCCGCATGCCTGCATTTATGATGCATAGATCTCACCTGCATGAAAATCAGTGTCAGGAAACTGACTGCCTTCGATAAGTATGTGAGAGGAGGGGGGTGGACATTTCACCTGAAATACTGATGGCTGGTTTCCCCTGAAACATTTGCTAACTGGGGATTCCCCCATGTATTGTGAATAACCACAGTTTCTCTGGTCGTCAGTTGGCAACAGGATAATGAAAATTTGTAAAAGCTACTTTCGATTGCTGATGTAAATGGAGATTTGGGACTGCTTCCAGGTGTCAGAAGGCAGAAAATGAAATTAAGGAAAAGCCCACACCTTCTGGACCTTTCCGAGAGATAGAGGGGAGTCCTGAGATCAGAATGGTCATTTTTCAAATTGTTCTTCAGTCAACCGTGAATGACAGAATGGTGAAAATGGGAGAAATTTACTAGTAGTTTATGATGAATTCCCATGTCAGTGACGCCCCAATCCAACATCAATCTGAGGAAAACCCCAAGCTCTGACAGCCCTCAGCTCTGTTTGTGATTACGCTTTCAGCTGTGATTGCTGTATGCTTTTGACAAATTCTCCACCTGTGACAGGAGGCAGGAGGCTATCAGCGGAAATCTCCCCTTATCCTCCCAGACAATGACAGAACACACGACACTCCCATAACATCTAGAAGTCGCTCTGAATTTGCAACCTCCTCCCTAATCAACCAACCTCCTCCCTAAAGGGACATCAAAATTCCCCCAAGGGCTGGTAAACTCCTGTGGTTACTGGTGGTATTGCAGCTAATTAAGCCTCTGGTGGCCAAAAAACAACTTTTCTCATTGACGATCATTCAAAGACACAGTGAACAGATATACTACATTAAAAAGGCAAGGCAGGCTGGTCAGCAGGGGCATAGTAAAGCTCAGAAAAAAAGGAAAAACAGGGAACCAGTAGGCAGGCAATACATCCACTTAAATGTTTGCAACATAGAGAATATGAAAAGACATGATGATTTGCCGGCTGACTGAGAAAGCCGGGCTGGTTTATATGCAATGAAGTAGATGAGGAAAGTGGAAACAGAGGCGCCTTCAAGACTAGGTCTCGCGAGGGAGAGACGCGCAAGCTTTGAAGGACCAAGAGTTCCCATTCCCGCACATTTTCCAATATGGCTGCAGACAAGGTTTAATGTCAAATTCTACTGAATGAGTTTTGCGAAGGTGTGAATTCCGATGCTGCGAATGCTGGACATCATCTTGAAAAGCAAGGTGAGACAGCTTGAAGCCTTCTTGCTCGTCTACGTTAGATCAAATGTAGTTCAATCGTTGAGAGGCAAGAACTCAGAAACTCGCCAGCTCTTGCTAGACCCCACAATCTTGAACACGCTACAGGTGAGTAGCAAAGTGAGGCATGTCTCTTGAGTGTTAGGGAAAAACCTACTTTTAAGTCTAATTTAGGTTGAAACTGAGTTAGGACCATTTCTGCAGTTTCTAGGCTTTACGTCGTCACGTACAGTAAGATACATAAAAACAAAAGCCAGCAAATCATCAGTTGCTGGTTCCTCACCTTTCAATGCAATTATGCAAATTTTACTTTGCCTGATTTGCTACCAAATATTGATTTGCTCAGGTTATCAATGGAAAATTAATGTTTGAAATGACATTAAAAAGTTATTAGGTGATTACTATGCACATAAATGATGACATAAAATGTTGTCATGTCTTTCAAAGATTCTGAACTTATGTAGCTCATAAAATGGCAGATTTGCATCAATTAGTTTGCAAGCCTTATTGTCATTAAAGCCTTTCAACATGAAGTTCAGTATGATAAGATTTCTTCCTCCTCTGATGTGTTCTTTTGAATCCTTATAACAGTCTGATGGAATCAATCTGATTATGCTGCTGAAAAAAAAAAATGGTGAAACAAGAGATGGAAGTCAGAGAGTGTTTAGGATTTTGTGCATTAGTCAGATTATTGCCATCCTCACAACAACAAATCCATTAAACGGTATAAATGTAGGCAATAGGCAATCACTTTATCATTATCATTTCTTAGTGATTGTAGCCTTCTTGCGGTTCACATTATTCAGCAAATAAATTGTTTAATTGGTTATCATGAAAACAAACATGGGATAAATGTGAGGTTACTGCAGACCTCTCATACCACCGACAACATGCCCCTGCATAATACAGATTGTATTACGTGTCCCAGTGTATTGCAATTATCTGCAGAAGACTCCTTGGCCTCAAAGAAATAAGTTTGCAAAGCAGTAAAGTGCTTACAGTCTACAACTGACAGATAGTTTGGGCTGAAAGTGTGCAAGGGCAGGTGTGTTCCATTTCAATCCCTCCCTTCTCGCATGTCCACTTTCCTTCTTCTCTCTAAAAGTGGCCTCCGTGTGACATATCCTGTTACATAATGCCACGGGCTGAGGGTAAGTGAATAAGGGGGAAGTGGAAATACTAATGAAATACAGCCCTAGTGGTTTGACGGAGTACAGGGGCCTGAGGTGGACTGAGGCAGAAAGAACTGCGGCAGGAAGGAGCGGGAATCATGAAACGCTGTCAAATATTACGTTAGACCCCCTCCCCTCCCCTCCCCTTTAAAACTAATTTCATCTGAATGGGTGAAGGTGCAAACATCATTGAATTTGTTAGTGTCATGTCCAGCAGAAACCATGCAACTTCAGAGCACTTTTACATCTTTTGAAAGCCACGACAATGTTGACCCTTGTCCTCTGCCGTCTCTAAGTCATCTCCCTGTATCCTTCTTATGCATGCTGGGCTGGATGGCTTCAGACCCTGCTGCATAATGATCTTCCACTTATTTTTTTTCAGATCCAAATGATAATTTACTACACTTGGTGTGAAAACAGCACTATCTAGGCGCAGGAATCCAGACAGCATACGTTTGCGGCCGCTCCAGCCAATGACTGAGAAGCTTGTCTTCCCCTGTGAACATTAGTTAATATGTTACTTCTTTTAAAACATCAGCCTCAATGTAGTGTGACCCACGTATTGTAAAATAAAATATGAATTAAATAGCTTATTTTCATCTGATAAAGCAATTTGATTCCTCATATCATGCAAGTGTACATACTTTTAAACATTTATTTAAGGTATTATTGATTTTTATTACTTCTCATTTTATTATTTTTGTCTACAAACGGCTTAGAAGACCTTTAACATGAAGCTATCAAGAGTGCAGATGAACCTACAACCTTTATCGTACAGTCATCTGACAGACAGCAGTTGACCGTTTACATTTCAAAGAAGATTGACAAAGGTAACCACAGACTGTTGAAATAGACAAGTATTTGCCAGGAACCAATGGTAAGGACATTTATTTCATATTTAATAGCGGAGATTAGCAGAAGAACGAAATAAACAAAACATTCTCATGCTTTTTTTGGTCAGTAAGTAATGTTTACTGCTATATTCATGCAATACCTATGTGAAAATTGCAAGAATTCAAAATTCTATTTTGAAAAGTTGTTGGGCTTTACCTTGTCATGAATATTCAATTTACTTGTTGCATAATCTAGGAATGATTACAATAGTAGAGCGCTGTGGCGTCGTTTGCGCAGCTATCTGGATGCATGTGTCCATAATTTTTTAATTTAAATCAAAGATATATTTAAACACATGTTGATTAAAAATCTTGAGCAGAACAAAGTTCAGTGATACAAAGTTCAGCAAGAACCATCATTCATTGCACAGTGACGCATCTTTTGTTATGTTGGTTCTGTTAGCTGATTCAGTTACCAGGTATGAATCCAACTGAACATACATTTTATATGCAGAGAAGGAGACTGACGGCAAAAAGACACCAAAATGAGCAAGAACTGAAGATGGCAGCAGTGTAGGCCTGGCAAAGCATCACCTGGAAAGATACCCAGTGTCTGGTAATATCTTTGTGTCAGAGACTCCAGTCATTGCATCCAAAGGCTATACAACCAAATGTTGAAAATTGTTACTTTATTCTACATTATGTTTAACTGTCCAGTATGTTTTCATGCATACCCCCGCACCAAAAACAAAGGAGGGGGCTATGTACAAAATGTGCTGCCGATTCTAAATGCTTCATCTGATACGGATGAAAAGATTAAAAAAAAAAAACCTCACATTAAAACTGATAACGCTCATTGTCATCGTCTTCTTTCAAACTCATAGTGCTAAATTACAGAACCACAACATAAAAGGTGTCAGCGTCCACAGAATTATGGTGCTCTCTGTATATCAAATTCAAACAAATCTTTCAGCAGTTCTGACTAAGGGAGGGGAGTTAACTCAATTGATGCACATCCTGAGGCGCAATGTATTGGAAACATGTTAAGAGGACATTGATCGGAGGGGTGTGGGTGTTTGACAGACGTATTTAATCAGCATCACGCCCGCTGGTACCCGATGATTTCATATTAAAAGTATAATTTACGAGGAAGTGGAATGAAGCAATCTCCTGTGTGAAAGCGCACAATTTTTCCATTTAAATATTTTATGGACAATATAATATTTTATGGACTATATACTTTAAGATTGTTCCATATGGCAGTTCCAAATTGACAAAATAAAGAAAGGTGATTGTAGGTTTCAGCTCATGTCTAAGCTGTTCTGAGAAATTTCTGCACAAGAATATTACTGAACTTCAGAAGTTGATCTAAAAAAGAGAAAATAATCCTGAAAAACGACAATATTGGTATTTATGCAGAAATAGTGTGATTTCAGGGCTGAGAGCGCCTAGCATAAACAGCACTAATGAGGACACAGACGATGAGAATTAGAGAGGTCTTGAATTAATGAGGTTAGTCAAAATCAATCTAAGACAAAGGTCTTGTTTATAGCACAGCTGAGAGAGCTAGTCCTCATAATTGAATTTTTTTTCAATGCATTTTAAAAATGATGTGATGGATTCTGGCAGGGTTTATCATATTTAATAAGCTCATTTTATTGATGCTGTTTTCCTGATCTCTATAGGGGCATCGCATCTGTGCGACACAGAGTCCTTATCTACAGAGAGAAACCACGCCAGCACCTTCAGTGTGAGCACTAAAACTGAATTAATACATAAATTATGTTGTTCTGGAGAAGGGCTGAGACACACAGTCTGGATGTGATTGTTTTTTTTTTTTCTTTTTTTTGTGAGTTGATTTTGTGTTCAACGCTGGAGGCAGTGAGGCAGACACACTGATGGGCAGAGAATTGTAGCCGCCTTCAGCGCAAAACCGCTACTGGCAGTATAGGCGAAGTCGAACATTCTGTCCAGACTCCTACATCACAAACTGCTCCAAACAGAGAGGGTCTGCATCCTCATTGGCTCCCCACCTGCTTCAGTCTAGTTCTGATTGGATCTGCTCAGTTGATGACATCATAATTAAAACTTTGAATTTAAAAATCTGACTGGTTCAGCTTCAGCTCTAACCAAGTCCAGTCCTGTTTAAATTCAACCATCAAAAAGGGGACGGTTCACAAAATAAGATATTTGATATTATTTTCCGGACCTGTGCCTTGTTCATACCTGTACACCATTATTACTGGAACTATCCAATGATATTCACTGTGAAAGAAGCAAGGGAAAAACAGGAAATATTTGCAAGTGCCAACTGGTACAAGGACTAAATCTGAACCTCTGTTTGGAGACAGGTTGCAACTATTCAGTCTTACACTCATACACACAGTAGACAGATAAATTGTGTTTCCCAAGACAGATAATGCAAAACCTTTGCAAAATACATCTGAAAAGAATCGAGCCAAGTGAAAAAACAGTTCCATTTTATTAATTTTTTTTTTTTTTTGTCAAGGAATTTGATGAATATCCTTGGAGTTCTTTTGTGAGTGGACGGTAAATCTTCATATCAGTCTGTGAGCTGATATGAGTGCGGGAAAGATGTAGGTCAGTAATTACTCTCCAGCTCACTGAAGGAGTGACTTCTCTTGCCAGACATTATCCATTAATATACGGAGAGAGTGCCAGAGTGACATCAGCTGTTCCTGAAGTTTGATTTACCTCCCCTTAATGCCAGGTAAATTCAATTCAAATAAGTTTGGTTGACTTCTATACAAACCTGAAACCCTCTGAGTCCACAAAAATACACATAATGAGTCTACACCCATTGATTTTGAATGAGTTCCACGAGTATTTTTGCTTTTTGGCTCCATAAGCAAGCACATTAGACTTGAAAATAATAAAGTGGAGACTGTCAGCGTTATATTGTGGGTATTTATATCTGTACTGTGTGCACCACATCGCAACTGCAACCACTTTCATGCAATATCATAGTCCAAATATTTACAAACTGTGCCGTGTAAGCAATAAATGACTCTATGCCAGTCATTCTACAAAAGTAATTGCACACTTTTTGTGCCGGGCTGTTAACTGCATAAGTGTGCAATTATTTGGACAGTACACATTCTGCATACCTTCACAAGTGTGCAGTTATCAGAAAAAAATGCAGACCCTTAGAACGTCCTTCAACCAAACACAATTTGAGTATTTAACAGATTCCATAGTGTAAACTTATTCCTAGGATCTGCTGGGTTGACTCCCTCAGTAAAGGTGACCCACTGCAGTGCAGGAGACCCCACTGGCCTCGGATCGAATTCCAGCCATGTCAGTGCTCACTACGAACTACAGCCTTTTGAAAACAGCTCATAATTGGCTCTGCGCCACTCAGGGATATGGGAAGGATACATTGGCTTCGGTCAGCATTGTGCGTCGCTCAAGCACCTCCCGCCAGCCATGCGGGTGCTTGTCAGAAAATTCTAAGCAAGCCTATTTTCAGGTGTTCACCTCCCTCGTCCTGAGCTTGTGAGGTTTTAAGCTGTCAACATAAAGAAGCAGCAAATGACAGGTGTGTTTCAGAGGAGAACCACAACCTGTCTGCGATATCCTGAGATGGCAGTGTGAGTCTTATACGAGCATCTTTGTTCATAGTTCGCTGATTGAACATTGCAGATTAGGGGGGAATTGGAGATGCCAAATGGGAAGAAAGACTGTGGATTCCTTTACGTAGACAAAACAGCAAATTGATTTTGTTGATTTTATCACTTTTTTATCAACTGAAGTTGCAAAAACCACAGCCTAGTTTGCAGCACTTTAACCCTTAATAACCCAGACCCATTTTTCCTAAAATGAAAATTTATGGGGGAATTAAAACAGAACAACTGGACCACATGGGAGACATTACTGAAAATAGTTTGCGACACTTGTCACCATGGGCTCTAATGGGCTAATAAGACATACCTTTCAGCAAATGTCATTTTGAAAAATGTATGGTAAAGAGAAAGGCCACCCCTGGCCTTTTTTCCTTTTGAAAACAAGGTTCTGAAACAGCCAAATCCCTCCAAGGCTTTTTCCCCGGAGGGGGTGACTAAGAAAAGCTACTGTCAAAGTTTACAGAATCCATCATTTTTACTGTGGCAACTCCAACACTTTCATATTTCCCTTCTTGTTATGATATGAGAAAAACTTAATTTACCATGAAAAAAACTTCATTTGTACAGCTATACAATTATAACACAAAAGAAGCACAAAGAATAAAGATGGCTCATAAAATTAATACTGTGCAGGTGCTGCTTACTTCTGGGCTGTCTTTCCACGTGCTGTCCTTCCATCAAAAACACTTTCGTAGCAATAGCAAGGCTGAAGGAATTAATTAGACTTTGCAAATGAATAAATCATCAAATGTATTATTATTATAATTATTTTATTTATTATAATTAGTAGTAGTTGTTGCAGAAGTAGTACTAGAACATGTAGTAGTAGTCATAGCAGTAGTAGTACTTGTTTTATGGTATTAATAAAGTGTAATGCGGTAGTTTACAATAATATTATACAGTATTATAAAGAAGGTATAGCTTGCGGAGTTCATTCAGGCAGACAAGCTGAGACATGCCCTCATTTTCACAGACACTTCTATGCATATCTGCCACTGCTCTACCCCTCTGTGACAAACTAATGCCTCTGCCTGCTTCTACGCTGCATCATTTTCTGCTGCTGCTGGTGACATAGCCTGGTGCTGCATCTATCTTGCTTGCTGCTAATTGACATCCCACCCCCATCCCAGCATCCACCTGTAGGTTTTGAATTTCCCTCAGTGGGGGGTGTCCTAACACTTTCTGCTCTCTTCTCATCAGGCTCAGCAGCCTGCAGGGGGTGTCAGTGTAGATGCCATAGTGTTATTGTATTTATTTTTTAACACTAAAATTAGCTGTTTACATGTGAGGCTGACTGAATGATATGGTATAACAGCATGTATTGAGATTAAATGCTTCACAAAACTAGGTTAAACAGAGTCACAAAAACAGCAGGTACACATTGTACATAGATTTAAATGCATCCATAATACAAAAACCAGCAAAACCCCACTCAGCTTTTAGTAGACTACTTGCTAAGCTCAACCTACTTAGTTTCCCCTTTTCACAAATAACCTCCCCCCCCCCCCCCAAATATATTGGAGCCCCCTTTTAAAATCGTTCTAGCAAATAAAAAGCTGAAAAAAGTGGAGGTTGGATACAAAATTCATTCCATTTATTGGTAGTTGACAATACTTTACGAGACACTCGGACTAGTTTGAATGCAAGTTTAGTTGTCCACTGTAAATTTCACTAGTGTGCAGACTAGTGGCCTACCGCAAATTTTGAACCGTGCGTACACAAAAAAAATGCATTTAACCCTTAAATGCCCAACTATAGTAAAAGTTGAAAGAAACATCTATGTGTTCTGTTAATATGTCCCGGGGAGGGGCTAATAACAACCCAATAGCAATTTTTAATTTTTGGTGACCTTTGACCTCATTTTAGTTTTGTGACATATATGTCACTCTAAGTTTCTAGGATATAAAGAGAACTCTTGTCCATCATTGTTTTGGTCGTTGACATATAGCTGAAGTATTAGGCATAGCTTATTTTTCATTAGCTTACCTGTTTGTCTACTTTATCCAGTGATGAATGGGTGCTGATCTATCGTGTGGATTCCAACATGGGGGCGGCCATTCTGGAAAGGTTAGCTGGTGCAGCCAGTGTAGTGTCAGATCCACTTTTATGCATCAGATGGCAGCGCTGATGGTCTAAATATGTCACTATGGGCATTAGGTTGCAAAATTTATGTGGGGTCAATGGTTTTGACAACCCCCAAATTGTGTGACAAATTTGTCACAGGGGGCATTTAAGGGTTAACTATGATGACTTCTACTGTCTTAGCCTGCCTGGAAGACCTCTTGGCCCCCCCTTTGCCTCCCCATGTAACATTTTCTAAATCTGCCACTGCACCTAAGCTTCAGCATGAACCACGTCAATGTCTGCATTGCTTGTTATCCTAATTTAGGTCTCCATTTTGTTAGTACTAACCAATCTTTTAACACTGTCAAATGACTTGAAGACTGTGAAACAAAAGAAAAAAAGAGATGTGTGCGCTTAAGTAAGTGCATTTGAGTGTGTTATTGCTCATGGTGCATAATTACATGTGTTCATGTATAAAGGGCCTTGATCCATGGAAGTTCTTTAGATGACTGAAAAGAAAGTGACCTCAGTTACAGCACTGGCTCCATGCGCTCATTCTCGCCAAATGCCTCAATTATCATGAGAATATTAATCTTGTGCTGGTGCAGTTATGCCAATGGCCTGGTCTTAATATAGTGTGTGTGTGTGTGTGTGTGTGTGTGAGAGAGAGAGAGAGAGAGACTACTGCATGTGTGAAAGAATGAAGGAGAATGCATTTATGACAGAGACTGAATGGAGAGAAAAAATGTATGAGAAAGATTTATCATTTTAGAAAGTGCCTTATTGAACCAACAGCATCCATTTAACCAACTCAATAACATAAAGCTCCTATAATGGCATCACACCATGCAGTCTAAACAGGGGGAGGGAGAGAGGCAAATGCTCATAAAACCTAATTTATCATAATGTTCTGGAATTGAAAAAATGATCATCTCAATGCCCCCTTACCAACTTATCTTCTTAAACACTTCCATAATTCCTTTTTCTGATGAAATACATCATATTAAATTCTTGTTTTTATCATAACCAGAGAAAAAACATAAAATTTTAGGCCCCATTTGCTGATATACTGACCTTTCTTTCTCTCATTTTTACATATTGCATCTTCAGCCTGTCCTAGAATGGAGTGACCAACCCCAGGCCCGTCCTTCGACTACGTTGAGCACTGCACTCCATAAATAAAAGCACTGTGGCTCAAAGCAAGAGCGTAAGAACACTCAAAAAGAAGACTTGTCCATTCATGTGAAAGGACCGTTTTGTCTGCTGTCGCTTCAAAAAAAATTCACAGATGAATCACATTTTTCAGCCCTTCTCAGAACGCGCATAAAACAAATGAGGGGTTCTAGAGTATGTCTGGAAATGATAAAATCAAATCAAATTTAATTCATTTCTAGCATACAATTCACAGTACACGTATTGTCTGGCCTAAACCCCCATAAAAATGAAAGCCTGATTTATGGTCGGGCGCTCTACACTTTTGATGAGTGCCTCTTGACAAAATTGATGTATTTTCAACACTTTATTGCGCACCTGAATAATGTCGCTGGGTAGCGGAAACCACCATAATTTGTCACACGATGTGATTGGGCAGGATGTATTGATACTAAGTATCCTTACCAAAAAGACAACTGAAACCTCTCACCAAAGCATAAATTGAAAACTTGGGGTGGCTCTTAAATTCATGTTCTCTCATCGACTCTCATCAGAAGTGTTGAGCGCTGTTCCGTAAATCAGTCTTGTGGCAAGATACAATCCGTGGTGGAAGATGGGAAGATACCTTGACAGAAACTGTATGCTATATGAAACAGATTCCCATATTTCCCTCTCAGGAAGAACGAAGTCCCTGAGCAGGGCTCTCCAACAGAGGTCAGGGTGAAGAGCACCTTCTAGGAGGCACCAGCAGGAGAAACTACACAGGTTAGCCCAGTAATAACCAACGCTACTCCTGGAGATCTACCATCCAGCAGGTTTTCACTCCAACCCTAACAAAGCAAGTCTCATTCAACAGGCAGATCAGGTCTGTCCAGCCCCATACCACAGTGTTTAACAGCCCAGGCCTCTCCTTAGGACACACCACCCAGATCCAGGTACTCGTGTTCCACCTAAAGCAGACCTGATGCACCTAATCATGGGCTTGATAGGTTGTATAAACTATGCTTAAGGTGGAACAAAACACACACCTAGATCTGGCAGGTGTGCCCCCAGGAGAGGGTGAGGGAACGCTGATCTGCAAGTCTGTATGTTTCATATGAAACATACTGAAACACTCCTCATTCAACAGCCAGAGCAGGCCTGTTCATCCCTCTTTCCTGGATTTCTACTGTCCTGAACGTTTTTTTTGAATGGAAGCACAGCCCAACAGCAGTTCTCTAAAATCTAGAGGAAAATCTTCCCAGGAGATCTTTTAAAGCAGCCAAGGGCCAGATAAACTCCACACTAATGCCCATGATTTTAGAATAAGATATTGAATGAAGGGGGCATTCTGTAGCCCACTGGTTAAGGTGTTTCACTGGGAATTAAAGGACCAGTGTGTAATATTTGGCATGGTTTATTGGCAAAATCTGAATATGCTACCCATTAATATGTTTATATAAGTGTATAATCGCTATAAAATAAAATTTGTTTGGTTTTCGTAGCCTTATAATTATGCGTTTATATATACATATGCTGTAGCAAGGGCCTTGCTTTAGAGACGTCGCCATCTTGCACCGCCATGTTGGTACGGTAGCCCGACCGGACAATCCAGCCAGCCAGAGAACGCGTTTCGCGTGTATAAATCCCAGTCGCGGAAGACGCCATTTCCGCAAAAGTGTTTTGGGCCTCGGATGCCACCGTCTTTTTGCCGACGGGAGGGGTGAGCGTGAGTGAGCGGGTGAGCGCTGCAGTCTAGAATCTGAATGCTGGATGTCACTGTTTCCCCCCCATTTTACACAATGGTCCTTTAAAGTTTGGTAATTCAAGAATCAGCACAGCCCACGGAAATTAGCACAGCTGTTGGGCCGTTGTGCGAGGCTTCACTTTGTCTCAGGGAAGGTTAGCTTGTGTTTAGAATGAGCGACCATAAGTTTGGATGAAAGCATCTGCTGTAAATAATGGTCATGCAATGAATTAGCTGGTGTCCACCAATTTTCGGCTGTGTAGTGCACGGCCACAGTAAAAGCTGTGACATGAGGACGGTGTTTGTTGTCTGGTTGTGACAGCAGAGGTTACATTCTGCTTCCTGAATCACAAGCTGCATTACCACTTTTGTTTTATGAGTGAGTTTTTATTACGAGGGTTTAACGAGCCCCACGCAAAAGCCTCTCTTTCAAATTAATAATCACCATGGTGACAAGGCAGTGGCCTCCAGCCAATAAATAACTGAACACTCCGTTCTTTATCTTCAGTCATACACTCAGACTGGCTGCATCTTAAATATGTTGGGGGAAGCCTGTATCCTATTGGCTTAATGTCAGGGAGATGGAGTGTGGGTGATCCAAGTTTTTATTTCAACTTTAAGGTTGATGCTCTTCTGGATCACTGGAGCGATGAAAGATGAAGAGAAACAAGGATAAGAGGCCATCAAGAAATGAGCATACCTGGAAATATTGAAGATGACGTGCCTCTGAGTCTCACCAAAAACTTGCTAGGTCAGTAGCCTTGTGGCAAAGGATGACAGGGCTTAAAAGATAAATGGTTCAATTGGAGTCAGCCTTATGTTCTCTCAACCCTATGGTGCCTTGACTCAATGTTCCGTTACCCCTATGTTCCTTCAGACCAGTATTATCTCAGTTTAGTTTCTCAGTCAATGAGGAAATTTGTTTGCTTTTGTTGGTCTGCATATCAGATATTGTTAACGCACTATTTCAAAAAAATTAGAAATAATAAGACATTCAGCATAGTGCTGTGGGAACATGGGGATGAGGAAACATAGACCCGCTCTTGTTTAATCCCTAATATAGCCACAATAAGCCACAATAATATCAGCGCAGTTGTGTGATCCTTGTGCAAGGCCCTCAACCCACATTACTCCAGGGGTTTTTCCTCTGCTTTATCTAATCAACTGTAAGTAGCTTTGAATAAAAGTATAGCTATATAGCTATATAACGATGATGTAATGTTTAAAAACAGACTTTCGTGCATTCCCCTTGATATTAATGCGGACATACAATTTATTCCACACTAGGTCACTTGATCATTTGCCCTTTTTCCATGCTCTGAGGACGGAATATCGCACTGCTTTCAGCCAGTTAACGTCCGACTTTCAACAAAATTGGATTTAAAATATGTTGATTAGAATGCTGCTATGCAGGAGGAAATGTTGCTTTCTTCAGGGCAATGTTTCCCAGCCAAGTAGAAGGCTACTGTGCTGTAGATAATGTCTTTCTGCTCCGTAGAGTTTTGCTCTGCAGTACAGATTGCTACTCTGATGGATTAAAAGTTTTCTCGTGTGAAGATTGTTTTTCAGCTGAGAATAATATGGCTTTGATCTAAAGAATGGGTTTCTGCTTCCTGGGAGGAGTATTTTTTTCTGTGAAAAATATTTTTTTGCTATGTAGAGTGTTACTCTACAGCAGAGATTGTTATAATACTAGGTGAAATGTTGCTCTTCTGTGGAGAATGCTGCTTTGCGAGATAGACTGTTTTTCAGTAAAGTAAATGTTTGCTGTGAGAAATGTTTTTCTATCAATAGAGTGTTGTTGTGTTGTCAGGGCCAAGCACAAACATTTGCGGGGGCAGGCGTTCAAGCCAATCTCACTTGTATTCGCTTTTCAAAAAACATAAAGTTTGAAAAATTAAAACAGCTTCTACCGAACATGTGTACACACACACTTCTCTGTCACAGGTAGTGAGGTATGATGCAACTTGACTCATGAGTTGTGTTATGACTGTATGCTTTTGCTTGTCTTTTGGCGTAACACCGCTATTACCTTATATCAGCAACAAGATTATTATTGCTAACTAAAACTGAAGGTTAGAACTATAATAAAGAAACAGTATATATTTATTTGCTAACAAAATAAAAAAATAAACAAATTTAAACAAAATTCTTATCTAAAAAACAAAAACTAAACTGGAATGAAAATTACAACCTCCGACACTAACTGAGATAAAATAAAAATGAGTGGAAACAAAAGAGCGTATTTTTTATTTTTTATTTAAAATCTGTCCATCGCTCTTCCCTACACTGAACCACTAACCATATTCAGATCATACAAAATTTGAATTAAAACCTATGGCTCAGTTAAAATGCACCCATATCAAATAGCCGGCTATGAAGTCTACCGCAACAAGAAAAAGAGTAACATAGCATATGTTGCACCTTGAGCATTTCCCCAATAGTTTTTTCTTGCAGTCTAACTGTCTTTGTCAGTTTTGGTCATTTTGTTGATTGAGTCTCATTATTAAATTATTACCTAATTATACTCCCCTCCCCTTATGTTTCCTCCCAATGCTTGCACACCTCTGTTGATTGGTGTCCTTGTGTATTTAAGTCTCTCGTCCTCATCTCCCCAGACTGCTGTCTTCTGTCTTTGGTGTTTAAACATAAGAAAAGCTTGTATCTATTTATTAGGGAAAAATCCCCCAAACTCTGCAGTCCTGGCAAGTGGTACTTCTCCCAGTTACTTCTACATCCCTGTCCGAGAGAGTAAATCTGCCCTGTATGCCCTGGTCGATTCGGCTCGATACCTGACTACTGACTTCAGACCAGTCCCTTCTACTACACCCAGCCTGACCCCCCAGTCTACCTGTTCGCTCCCGCCTGACCTTACAGCTTGTCAGAGATCTGACACATATAGAAATTATATTATGGAGATTAAATTAGACGTTGCATTTTTGCTTGTCTTGCCTGACAAATGGGCTACAGCATCCATTTTGGTTAACAATAATTAGCTATATAACCTTGCATGCGGCGACTAGGCTTTGAAGAACAGAATAGCCTAAAGGCTGACTACTTGTTCATTTATTCTTGCTGAATTTTAGGCTAAATATTGTTCTTACTGTGATTTTATTGCAAAAAAAGTAAAAAGAATAAACCAGATTTAGGGCGCAGTTTTGTCACCTGTTATCAAAGAATGTGGATCAAAGACATGCATGGCTGCCTGCATTCAAAATTTCGCAAACACTTAACCACTCCATACATCTTGAGCTGATGGGCTAGCAATTAGAGTGCTAAAAGCTCAAATGTTAATGGGCCCTAGATGCATTTGGAATAGATTTAAATGAAATTTCTCAAACCATGCTAGGAGGAATCTTGAGATGTATGAGTGACTGCAAAGTGATCAAATGGAAATGCGCCATTCAACAAAAAAGCCACTTACCACAGCTCTATACTCCACCTGAAATATGTCTCCAGCTAGCCCACTGATCCACAGGCAGGATAGAAATGTTTTCTTGACTGTCAATCAACTAACATTTGCATTTTGTGTGAGAAACTGCAAATTGGATTTGTCCCTGTCTAGCGAAGATGCATTGATGTGGCTAAGTGTGAATGGAATGTGGATAAATCTTATCCGGATCTCATCCAGATTGAGGAAGCATGATAAAATGTGTTTAAATGGGGCTCATGTGCTGTGGTTAATCATTACAAGGTAACTAATTAAAGAGCGTGCAGTGCTGCAGCCGGGGGAATGCCAAAGTATAATTTCACATTAGCGGAGCAAGGCATAGTTGTGCGGAGTATGTGTGAGCTAAGAAAAATAAAATTCCAAAACTGCCTCGGGAAGGAGGGCACTGATAGACTGAGAATTAGGGGCAAAGAGGAAAGTCTAAAGCCCAGCCAGGGGAAATCTGTGCATGTGCCTGTCTCGAGAAGGTTGCTAAGCCAACTAGAATGTTTTGCCTCCTCACATTGCAGGGTATAATTTTACTCAACCGGAGAAAATGTAACTCAGCCGAGCAGAATGCCGCTCTACTGCTGAGAATGTTTTCCTTTCAGCTAGAAAGTTGGTCACCTGTGGAAAATATTTCTCTCCTGTGTGGAGTGACTCTCTCTTTGGTGCATTAGCTTTGAATCATGAATTCACTGAGCTGAGAGAGCGAATGCAAAGGACAGCTGTAAAGAAATTTCACTTGGCGGCAGGTGCTGGGGGGGCGGGGGTGTGACCTCACTTCCTGTTTTGGAGCACAGCGAAGTACCATCGCGACCCTGGTTGACCCGTCGGTCTCTGTGGTGACAGTTCTAGCACTGTTTGGACTGAGGAAAGAGGTCAGTGTTCCACTTCAGATCCAGAGCTTTCAAGCAGTCTGACAAGTCTGCTGCTCGGTACAAAGACTTAAAGGCAATCCATTCAGGATTCTCAGGCGAAAATATGATAAAAATGACAGCGGCACTCAGGGAGCACAGACCGACGCCTAGGCCAATAGTGTACTCTTCTATGATACACAAAGCTACAAGCACAGCCATCTTATTTCTACATTTGGCCATGTTTTGTCACTATTGACCTTTACTACCATTAACTAGATCTTAAGATGCATGGCATTTATTCAGCCGAGACCAAATGCCTTACCTAGCAATATGAACAAAAGTATAAAATAATTTGTGTATCCGACTTGTGATTCAGCTTTACTCCAAAATCTAATGGGTTCTTCACTGGCTTATGCTACACCTTTCCAGAAAGCGTCAAGAAAATTGGGCCAGTAGATTTCTGTTATCTGACTCACAAACAGACGAACAAGCAAATAAAATCGGTCATGGAGTGACACTGGCAAAAACTCGAAAACATGAAGTTAAACTGAACATTTTTGCATTGGTCCTATGGCTCAATAATTTTTCTCAAGTGAGACATTGGCCAAAATGTGTTTTTGATGACCTTGACCTTTGACCTTGACCTTCCAAAATTGAAGCCCTTCGTTCTTGAACACATGGCTTCTTGTGGTAAAAATTTCAAGTCTATATCTCAAGAACTGTGGGCGTTAGAATGAGCACAAACAGACTGACATACAAACAAACATGACAATCAAAATACTTCCGAAAATGAGTTTTCGCAAGTAAAAACCAAATCAACAACATCACCTCCTTGGTGAAGGTAATACAGTAACTATGCTAAGGAATATCTGATGAAGCAGTAATCACTTCCTTCAAACACGTTTGTAAAATTCATGCTCCCAGACATGGATTTGGGATGTTTATGAAGCGGTGCTCTTGTTTTCATGCAGAGGGATGGGTGTAGCAACACAGCCTGCAGGAGTGATAAAGCCAAAGTAGGTAACAGCAAAGCAAAACCAAAGAAGAAGGGCTGCCATCTGTTAGAAGCATATTCTGCACCGGGAAGATTCGATATTCAAATACATAACCAAAAATAGCCTCACTGTATTATAATTCTGCAGGAAAACAGTTTATCACACGCTTAGTTCATGCATAGCTTCCCTTCTATATCTGTTTCTCTACCATCTCACTCAAATCCATATACGCTCTATTTGCATAAAGAGAAAACCTGTATGGCTAGTGTATTAAATTGCAAGCATTACATTATCCAGCAGAGCTAATTCAATTTCAAATTAGTTTTGGATTCAAATATCTTTCTATGCTTCACTGAGTACATACCTGGTATTTTAAAGCCTGAAGTCAGGTCCAGAATTATTGATAAAAATGAAGGCTGCATATAAGTAATAACACAGTTAATAAATCATATGTGAAGTTCAACCATATGGGAGAAGTATACTAATCCATTTTAATGGATTTTTCCTCACTTGTCAGTGTTACAAATGAAGTAATCTACTTTTCAATGAAAAGCATAAGTGTCTGAATTATTGGAAATCCTAACAATTATTGTAAATATAATGCAATGTTAAATTGAAAAAGTCAAATTGGTTATATTTTAGATGAGGAGGTTTGTCCTAGGGTGAAGGAACTATATTGCATCTTTTGATCACTTGTATAACTGGAGAATAAAAACTAGAAAAATACATGCAGACTCCCTTTCTCATTAACCAACACAGGAAAAAGCAGAAGAAATATAATTTAAAATGAGGTAGATGGCCATTGACCTTCATAAGTACTGTACCAAAGAATACATAAAAGGTGAAAAATATTACTTCACACTAGAATAATGTGCGATAAAAACGTGAAACTTGCAGAATGGAAGCAAATTGTTCAGAAATAGAATAAGCAGTGTGAATGGAATGTGCTCAGCACTTCAGTCAAGATACTTTCGCCGCAGAAACACGGTTGATTTTAACAAATATGTGTCCTGTTATGGTTCTGCCTTGTGTGCTTGTATGTGCTTGTGCGTTTTTCCCCGTGTCCCTCTAGATTTGTGTTTCAGCTCCATTGCCGCGGCCTGTCCATCCATTCCCCCTCGCCCTGGTTCCTGTGATGTCGTGTGACAGCCTGCATGCCTGAGTCCCGTTGTCCAATCACATTTCCTCTTTCGGTTTTGGCTTTGGTATTTCATTCATTGCTTCCACCTGTGCTTATTCTGGGTCTCGCAAAACTCTGAGTGAATGGCTCGTAAAACTGAGTGAATGTGTTCTCTGATAGGGCTATTACTAACCGTACTAACCAGCACTTACTTAAGGGTGTGTGTATATATTGTCACATAGTACTAACCTAATTAACTCATTAGCGAGTGCGAGTGTTTCTAGCTTTTGTGAATTCCTTCCTAAGCTTTCTGTGATTAACTGCTTTTAAAGCTGTGCTTCCCTTTGCTGTTCTCGTGGTGCTTTTTACTCGTCACGTTAAGATTACCTCAATCTAAACTGTCCAGTTTGATTTTTTAGCGTCTTGTGTCGAGTCATCATTGTCTACCCGGTCCTCGTGAATTGGTTTATTAATCCCATGTATTTCTGTTTCCCCTTGAGATTACCTGCCTTATCCCCGCCTCCTCCCTAGTGTATTTAAACTGGGAAGAGGGAAGAGATGTCAGACGGGACTTCGCGTTTTCACCTGAGTCTGTGCGGCATTGAAGATCTCTGTTCCTTCCAAGCATTTCCGTTGTATTTTTTAAGTCCAGTGTCTTCCCCTTGTCTAAGTCCCCGTGTTCCCGCCAGCTTGTTTCAGTTTTATTCTAGCCACTCGTGGAGTGTGTATATTAGTTTCCCCCCTTCCCTGCCTTTGGCAGAGTACCTTGGTTCTCCTGGTTCAGTGCATGTGCACGGTGTTTCTTTTTGGCCTGTGTGCCACTTTTCCTGTGTCTGGGTTCCAAATAAAACCTCCTGGATCCTGCGCCTGGTGTCCACCTGACCTCATTCCTAACAGTCCCCTCACCAGACCAATCACATCGGCTCTCTTCACATTTGTAACGTGTGGGTTCCATGTGTGGTGGTTGGGCCAGTCAAGATGAGACTAAACAGCAGGATGGAGACAGATATCTTTCTTATGCAGCACTTAACTATTTTCCACACTTCAGCCAGTTCACAACACTTACTTCCTAAGTTTACTTCCTAGTTCTTCATCACGAGTCTGAAGTTACCTGTAAGAAGCTGAAAGGACTTAGACTGAAGTAAATATGTTTCACAATCACAGAGATAGATTTGTCAAATTATGTATGCTGTTTTTAAGCATGCGATAAATATTTTAACATGTAAATATGTAATAATTATTGTAAACATAAATTTGTAAATAGCAATCAGTGTGAACAATGTAAATGTATTTTCAACAAGTTAACCAAAATTTATGAAATAACTTGTTCACCCAGCCAATCCCATCTGCACTCTTCACATTGTACACCCAACCAATCACATCTGCTCGTATCACATTGTAATGGAGCACTCTCATTAAAACAGTCAGGCTACTGCAGCTCACCACTGTTTTCTTGCTTCCTGCACTACCGCTACAGCTATTTGCCTTGCAGCTCACCCAACACCCCGCCAGCTTCCACCTGTTGTTTAGATCTGCTTCACGTACTCTGGGGATTTGGTGTCTTCTCTTCATGAGGTAGATGTAACTGCTCCCTGTATTCAGGGTAGTGCATGACTACGTGCTCTGAGTGCCCTAAGTAGATCTATTTGGCTCCAAATTAATAATAATGTACTACATCATTATCAATAAATGGCTATTTATTTTAAAACACAAGTTGTCTCACCTGAAATGAAGTTATTAACATAATTTAACGACACTTTCAGCACTTTCAGGCTATATTGTATTTCCCGTCTATCTCTTCTAAATAAGATTAGGAATCATATACCTTTCATTCTTACACTCATACCTGCGGGCAATTTAGATTCTCCAATTAGTGTGATACGCATGTGTTTGGACTCCAGGAGGAAATCGGAGGAAACCCAAGTGAACACAAGGAAAGCGTGCAACTCCACACAGAAAGGCTCCAGGCTTGATTTGATTTCTCAGCCTTCTTACACAACCCACTGCACCACTGTTCCACCCAAAAATAAGCATAATAATGACATAAGTGTACGTTGTCCTCAATGGGAGCTGGAGAAGATGGTATGGGAGGCAATAAAGAGCCCACTGATCATGATTCATAAATTACAGCAGTTGGAAAACAGAAACAATCCCAACTATTTAAGAATAAAATTGCACGTTGCATGTAGGTTGCGTGTAGAAACCCCTCACTGATCCCGAGACACAAAAACAAGGCATCTGCACTTTGTCAAATGCTGTACGAATTGTGACTGGAAGAGAAGGCTTTCGTCAGATGGTCATACACACCCTCAGCATGTTGGCAGAAGACAAGTACTCACAGGGAGCAGAGCCTCATACCCTCAGTTAAATATGAAGGTTTGTCATTGATTTTTTTGGGCTGTTTTTGCTTTCAGCTGTCAATTGGCACAAGCTAAGTTCAATAGCACAATGAATTCTGGCAGCCACTCAGAAAGCTCAACGGGAACAATGCTGTGTCATAGCATCACTCTCTGTTTCTCTAGAAAATCTGACAGTCTTCACTCGGTCACAGAAATTTGTATGTGGAAGGATTCTTGAAAGGAATAATGACAACAAAGATTGATCAAAATTCATACAAATTAGTTAAGACAACATCCAAGTTATGGTATGGCCATATCAGTCTCTAGACTTTAAACCCCACTGACATTCTGGGGTCTGCACTGGTGACAGCAGTTAATAAAATTGAACTCAAACATATCCATGATCTTGAAAATCACTGCAAGGAGAAATGGTCAAAAGTCCCATAAAACATGCTCTCTTTCCTCATACACAAATTATAAGAAAAGATTCAGCCATCATCTTTGCCAGGGGCATTTGCACAAAGTAATTAACAAGGGGTGGTAATAATTCGGTTTGTCATAAAAATGAGATAACTAATTGAGGCACACTGAGACATGAGAATAAATGTGATGAAATAATAGGACATAGTTTCTCATGTATTTGAACTTTGGATGTGGATTATTAACTGTGTTGTTTACAAATAGCAGTCTGATCTTTTGTTTTGGATAAAACAGGTCTCCAATAGCTATCAGATGTAGGCTCATTCGCACCAGGGAAGATCCACAGCTTAGAATATTAGCATCCCAATTGTATTTGGCCCATGTTTGTTAACCATGATCCCCCTCAACAAAAAAGAGAGGCATCAATATTCCTGTACCCCCACATTCTCTTCATTAGCGAGTGGCGAGTAGAGGACGATGGTCTGCAAAAGATTTGTGCGGACCCATTCCCCAGAGACTGTCTCAAGACAAGAAATAAGAGGTTTAAGAGGTAAAATTTGGCCTGCCATTGCTAGCCACAAACTGATGATCAGAATAGAAAACCCATTCATTACTCCTCTTATTTCAATGCATTTACTTGTCTCCACCACTGACAGATTACCTTGATGCCGGCCGCTAAGGCGAGTTTAGCGATTTTGTGCCCCTACTGAAAAATAACTTTCCAAACGCTATTTAAAGTGCTATAATGGCAGAAACATTGTGACCTCCGAAATCTAGGTCAAGGCTTGAGTCCTATCGCATAAAGTGAGGAGCAGGAGAGAGGGAGCGAGAGAAGGAGAAAGATGGATAAGGGGAGAGCATGATAGGGAGAAAAGGACAGAGTGAAAGAACAGGCTAAATGGGTTGGGAAGGAGAGAAGGAAGAGAGAGAGAATGAGGGAGGGAGCTGGAGGGAAAGGGAGAGAGAGACAGGGAGGACAATTTTAAGACTTCTTAAGCTTCTTAGAGAAGGAAAAATCTGTTCTAATATTTAATCGCAATTATGGTGTTTTCAGGCACTGAAATGGAGTCATTTTCTGCATGAAAGCGAACATGAATACCCCAGTGAGTTTTATGTTGGCGTCTTCCATTATTAGCCATTATGACCAGTTCCTTTTGCTCTGTGTATGTGTGCGCGCGCGTATGTGCATGAGGAAGATTTTTTCCTAGGTTTTAGAGAAAATGTGGGAGTAATTTTCTTTTTTTTTTTCTCTTCAGTGCAATGAAGGAGACCTCAAAGTGGAAAAAAAGTCTCATGCTCCCTGTGATCTTGTTGACCCACAAAGTCTGACTGTTAGACACCATGCAGACCTCAAATGTGCAGCCATCTTCTGGACTCCAGGGAGGGTCAATCTTCCAAGCCCTGTGAAGCAACTCAACCATAAGGCTATGAGCCATCCCATACGAGTTTTTGGGGTGACCAGGAGGCACAAGAAGCTCAACACTTCCACATGGATCAACCGGTCTTGCTTCTTTTACTTAACATTTCACAATGTGAGACTCGTGACTTTTGCTCGCATCCAAAAATTGCCTTGAAACTGATGCCTATCCACTATGCATTCTGGTTAATATTTAACTGTATTCCACGAAAACTGGTGCACAAAGAGATAGCAGACAGTCATGGAAATTATGTCAAAGCATTTAACATTTTAAACCTTGCCTGGAGGGCCATATAAGCGAGTGTTTTTTTTGTGTGTGTTTCAAAATTCATTACAATGTAATGCCCCCCCCTTCCCAACTTTGACAGTCCTTTGCCTGGCCACCTGCCCTCACTCAATTATACAATTATCCTCAG
The DNA here is from genome assembly GCA_029692085.1 of Gymnothorax javanicus. Lineage (NCBI taxonomy): Eukaryota > Metazoa > Chordata > Actinopteri > Anguilliformes > Muraenidae > Gymnothorax > Gymnothorax javanicus. Next base: position 18,790,505 of record CM056198.1, read on the forward strand.
TTCTCTTCAGTTAATGGTTAGCACCTGTTCCCTTTTAGTTGATTAAGATTCCCTGTTTAATTTATAGTTTAGCGTCTCCTTTCAAGGGCAGGTAGCCATAGTCTGTTCGCCCCTTTTTGTTGTGTGCACTCCCTTTCAGTTCTCATGAAAGTTTTGTATTGTTTTGCTATCTTGCACTCCTCATTTAATAAAATCCATGTCCCTACACATGGGTCCTCCAGCTCCATTCCTTGCCCTGGCGCCCATTTAACATCTGTGGGTGCCAGGGCATGACAAACATACTTCTGGATTTATAAAAATTACTCAAAAACCCCTCTTATATTAATTTACAGCTTTGTTTGCCTTCATGACATATTAGTCATATATAAATACCTATTATCCCCTGCAAGACTGGGCCAGTTGTTGCGTCGCCCTTGTGGACTTCAGGCCATGGCCGGTGATGGTGAGGCTGGGATTCAAACACCCAACTGCAGGAGTCTCTGATGAACATCTTATGCTGGGCTTACACCGAACGATTTTCACAGTCCCAGACTAAAAACTGACAGTCTTTAGGAGTCTAACTGGAGTCTCGGCGGGCTCCCGTCATCTGGATCGTTAAGTTTAAGGTGGTAATCTGCAGTCTGCGACCGCGTTTCATGCCAGTCTTTCCCTAATCTTGGGCTTGCGGATCATATCAAACGTGTTTAATATTAGGCTCGTTTGGATTGAACTGCTGGCTGACTGTGGCTGACTGCGTAGCCAACTAGAACTGCCGCCGACTTCAGGGGAGGAGTATAAATGGTCTGCCGTCAAGTCGAACACTTTCCCGTAGCGTCGGAAACATGGCCTATCTCGCGGCTTTTGCTTTGTTTGAGATGGACGAAATCGAAGCCATTGTTGACCCAGTTTTTTAAAAAACAGTGATTTATTTTTGTAGAGAATATCTTTGTTATTCCGAATAAAATATCTATGGGGTGAAGTAAAGTAAGTAAAGTAGAATTCATGTTCGTCAAATTTAACTGTAGCAGACGTCAAACGCTTCATCCAAAACTGAAACCAATTACGATCCATTTCCGTCGTCACAGAGGCGTATCCGTTTTGCCGCAGCCAGAGGAGAACAACTGCACCATTTGGCTGCAGACGGCTTGATCCCGCGAGGTCTTGTGGTCATTTGACAGGGGGATTTTACGTAGAAGGTCTGCAGCACCGACGGAAGTCGAACAAGATTTCTAACCGGCGTGCATCACTTCCAGCCGGGTCTGCGCGGCGCCATGTGGCGCCGCATAAAGTCGAACAAGCCTATTATCGCAAGTCGCAGTAACGTAACACAATCAACAACCAATAGATGAGCACTGACAAAAGCGGAAACAGGAAACCAGACGGTCAATAACATGTATGATGGGGAAAAAAAGCTAAAAAATCTAGTTGTAGTCTTGTAAATAGTGACCCTACAAGATTTACAGTCTTTGTAAAATCTTTAGTCTGAGACTAGTCTGGGACTAAAAACTCTAAACATTAGTCTTTAGATGTGAGCTGATAGTCTTTTAGAGTCTTTTCTAAGTCTTTTCAAAGTCTTCTGGTGTGTGGGTAGCAGAAGTCGGAGCTCCGCTTTGAGCCACTCATGGGCTAAACAATTTTGTGTTTTTATCTTATAACAGGAGCTTCAATACCTTGTCAGAATGTTCTTGTAATGTTGTAAGATTCAGAAAACATCCCAGTAACAGTGTGATGACATTTTGTGTTGGGTGTGCTTATCTTTCTCTGACATACCTGTCTGTGATGCACGCTTTTCCAACTGCTGTTGAAGCATGCATGGCTGAATTTGTCTTGCACGTTTTAAATCCATTGAAGTGCTTAAGAGAAGTTGGTGTATTTTGCATATTGAGGTTTTGATACACCTCTAGTGGATTTTAAAAATTGTTTCTTTCCACAAGTGAATTGAAGTCTCAAAATACTTCTCTTGTTTTATCGCAGGGACCCAGCCCCTCTGTATTGCTCTTCATGAATAAAATATTAAAAGTACACTACAAGCTACTTCAAATGTGAAACTATTTTAAACAACATGAACTAATTATAAAATTAATAATGTTTACCACAACTAATATCTTAAGTTTTGTTTCTGTTCCTATTACTGGAATATTGTGGCGGTTATTGATCTTCATTTGAATTTCAGCTGAAATAGGCCCTGGCCCATTCAGTCAATTAGACAACCCAGACTCAGAGGAGTACAAAAAACAACCAATTAGTCCTTCAAATAGCAGTGCTGTCAGATCCAATGGTGCTGAGGTGTGATTAGGCAAACAAAAGTTCGACATTTAATTCCAATGTTCCATGCTGTAAATTTCTATTTGCGCATTTTTGTGAATAAAACCTGTTAAGAATCAATCCATTATTCAAATTCCATCTGTAAAATGTATTGGTTTATTCAATAACCAATTTCATGCAAGAGTAACTAATATAATCTGGCCTCAAAACAAAACTTAATTTCTTCATCAGAAAAGGAATTGCTTAGAAATTTCTCAAAAACCTGCAGAAAATCAGAAAACTACTTTCCATGTATTTTCTTGCCATCCTGTTGGTTTTCAATCAACCTGGGCCAAATACATGAATGCAATATTAAGAGCAGTCCAGGTTCTAATTAATGATGTTATGAGACTTTTCTAAAGACAATTTGATTGGCCCAAGCAGTTGGCATGGCGATTCAAACACTCAAAATGAATAACATTCAATATGACCAAATCATTGCAGGTGTGTAGTGTTCATTACCTCAGCGTTATGTTTTCACCCATATTTGTTTGTCTGTTTGTCTGTTTGTATGTCCAGACAATATCTCTCATATTTCGGAGTCAATTTCAGAGATATTTTAGGGAAGTGTGAGCCATGGCCCATGGGAACATCCTTTAGATTATTATGGTGGTGATCTGGACCACCATCTGGACACAGGAAGTTTTTCAAGGATTCTTCACCATTGTGGGATTGCAAGATTGCCATATATTTTAAAATCCACTTGATGGTAGTAGAGTTGAATATGACAAAACTCAGCCAATTGTACAAATGTGATGTCTGCCCCTGCCTTGCAGATTTACATATCATAGTGGAGTGGATTATTGGCCTTGGCAGAGGTCTGCGCTCCAGTTCGTCACTATGGTTGCATTTTTAGGAGATATAAACAGTACTTTTCTTGTTTTTTGGTTAATTACACTTATGCTTTTTTAAGCAGACTAATGCTCGACTTACAATTACTGTTACGTTAATATTTTTGTGTGTGTCAGAGCGAGTCCGTTTGTGTTCAGAACCAGATGGCCACGTGGCTCTGTGTGTTTGAGTGCTTGCCATACTCAGTTGACTAATGTAGTTATAGTCCTAAAAAAAGCAAAGCTTTGGTAAAGCTTAGTCCTGCTCTATGTGAATGAAAACATAAATGTGCAGGAAATTCCTGAAATTGAACATTCCTTGCCCTGTGAAGATATCTGGGTCAGGCTCACTGGCAAACACGAGACTGGTTCAAACATAGGAGTATGCTATCGACCGCCAGCTTTGGACAGTATTGTCAATGAAATGCTTTTTAAGAGGATTACGCAAGCTTGTAGAGGAGGAGGGACTATTATTATGGGAGACTTGAATTATCCTGGTATCGATTGGGAAATGGTGATAGGACAGGATGGGGGGAGGAAGAATTTCTAGATGCAATAAATGATAATTTTTTGGTGCAGTATGTTAATAAACCTACAAGTGATAAGGCAATTTTAGACTTAGTGCTCTGTAATGACCCAGATAGAATTAGCAATGTTGAGGTACTGGAGCCACTTGGGACAAGTGATCACTCTACTGTTAATTTTGATGTTTCATGGGAAGTTAAAAAGGTGTCTTCAAAAACAAAAATTTTCCATTTTAGGCAAGCAAACTTTGACAGGATACGCTCATATCTAAGTGAAATAAAATGGACTGTAAATGAGATGTGAGAAAGATTTAAGGGGGTTTTACCTGATTCACAATGCAAATTAATTCCAAAGGTGTCCAAAAGTAAGCTGAAAAAGCAGAATCCTCAGTGGATGACCACAGCTATTTGTAGGAGTTTTTTTAAAGATTATTTTTTGGGAATTTTTCCTTTATTTGATAGTTATACAGTGTAGAGGAACAGGAAAGCTGGGGAGAAGAATGGGGAAAGACATGCAGCAAATGTCCCGAGCCGGAATCGAACCCAGGTCGCCGCGGGAAGGACACAGCCTTTGTGGTATGCGCGCTTAGACCGATGTGCCACCGGGGCACCCCCAGCTATTTGTAGGAGTTTGAGGGAAAAGAGGAATCTTTATAAGATGTACATAAAGGATAAAAATGACAACACTAAGGCTGAATACTGTAAAATGCGGGCTGTGGTCAAAAAAAAAGAGCTGAGGAATGCTAGAAGACTGTATAACAGACAAATTGCAAAAGGGGCAAAAACTAACCCTAAGCGCTTCTTTCAGTACTGTAGCAGAAAAAGGAAGGTCCAAGAGGAGGTTAAGTGCATAAAGAATGAATATGGATCGCTGCAATGTGATGACAGGGATATTGCGGATACCTTAAACAGTTACTTTGTTGAGAATTTTACCTCAGAGCGGATTTTTATTTGGCCAGAGGGCATGTCCAATGCTCAAGATTATTTAGCAGAAATTGAGGTTAGGGATAACAAAGTATTAGACAAGTTGCATAAACTAAAGCCAGATAAGGCGGCGGGTCCTGATGGCTTATATCCTAGAGTGCTCAGGGAAGTTAGTGAGATCATCTTTAAGCCGCTATCTGCCATCTTCAGACGGTCTTTAGAAACTGGAGAAATACCAAATGATTGGAAGCAGGGCAAGATAATTCCAATATATAAGAAAGGGGACTGTACTGAGCCAGGAAATTACAGGCCAGTCAGTTTAACTTGCATTGCATGCAAAATGCTGGAATCTATCATAAAAGATGAGCTGGACTTATTTCTTGAACATAATATCTTGAGGAATAGCCAACATGGTTTCCGTAAGGGAAGGTCATGCCTGACAAACCCTCTGGAATTTTTTGAAGAGGCCACCAAGACTTATGACCAGAGCAGGGCTTATGACATCATATACTTGGATTTTCAGAAAGCATTTGATACAGTACCGCATAAGAGACTAATTTTTAAAATGAGCTCCATTGGAGTTACAGGAGGTATCCTGGAGTGGATTCAAAAGTGGTTACAGGACAAAACGCAAAGAGTGGTGGTCAGTGGTATCTCATCTGAGCTAGGTATGGTGGGGAGTGGCGTCCCGCAGGGATCGGTGTTGGGACCCCTGCTGTTCCTCATCTACATTAATGACCTTGATAGGAATATTGAGAGCAAATTAGTTAAATTTGCAGATGATACTAAATTGGGAGGTTTGGCAAATAGTTTAGAGTCCACTACAGTGATTCAGGATGATTTGGATAGAATCCAGAATTGGGCAGAAATATGGCAAATGAAATTTAATGTAGCAAAATGTGAAGTTGTACATGTAGGTAATAAAAACATTAGACAGGATTACTTCATGGGAGGTTTAAAACTGGCATGTGCTCCACACGAAAAAGATCTGGGAGTGATTGTTGACCAAACCCTCACAGGCTCTAGCCATTGTGCCGTAGCAGTTAAAAAAGCCAGTCGGATACTGGGATACATTGCCAAAAGTATTGAGTACAAATCCAAGGAGGTGATGCTTCTTTTGTACAACACATTCGTCAGACCACATCTGGAGTATTGTGTACAGTTCTGGGGACCATACTGAAGAGCATCTAAGCTGATTCCGGGTATAAAAGATGAAAGCTATGAGAACAGGCTGAAGATCCTTAATCTCTTTAGTCTTAGGAAAAGAAGACTTAGGGGTGATCTGATTGAGGTCTTTAAATATGTTAAAGAGATTAACAAAGTGAATTATGTAGGATTCCTTCAACCAAGTGTTGTTAGTAGAACTCGGGGTCAAAAATGGAAGTTGACCAAGGGTAAATTTAGCACTGATATTCGGAAATATTTCTTCACCCAAAGAGTAATTTCGATGTGGAATAGCTTGCCTGATCATATTGTTGAGGCAGAGACCTTGGGAGTTTTCAAGAGCAGGCTTGACTTAAAGCTAGATACCAGTGAGTCATTGAGTATCTGAAGTGATGTATTCACAATAGTATAAAGAAACTAGCAAGCCTAGTTGGGCTGAACGGCCTGTTCTCGCCATTCATGTTATGTTATGTTAGTGAGAAAAAAATATATGCTTGTCATGAGCCAAAATACCAACATACTTACTCATCACAAGTGAACCAATGAATTACGTTCAGACTGTGGATTCTGCTGTCTGTTTATGTCACAGGATGTCTCATAACAGGATTTTTAGTTTTTGTCTTTCAGGATTAGAGCTGTCATTTCAATGGGACTAATTAATTAATTATTTTGGGGGGTTTCAGAGTAAGTCTCTCTCCAACCTTGTTGTCAGTTTGTGTGCATGTGCGTGTGTCTGTCTATTTTTAAAAGTGTAAATGCTCGTGTGCATGTGTCTATTCATTGGATGTGCGTCTGTGCATGTGCCAGTGCGCGTACTTTCCTATTTTTTGTGATCTCACACTCATAATTTCATAGGTCAGCAGTCTGTTTTGAGTTGAATCCTCTGGTCCTCTGCCCTATTGTCCTATTTGAGTTCAAAGGATAGAACGGGGCAGCTATTTTGATAATGTGTGCGTGATAATTTATGCAGGGTTTGCCATTACAAACTCACCTTCAATAACCTGTCCTTTTCCCTCAATATATTTATATTAATTTTGCCATCCTTCTCAGCATCTGTCCCCCCCTCTTTCAGAAATACACTACAATGTTGTGTGGCTGCTAGCTGGCCCAGCCTGTTTGGCCTGGGTCATGAATCCTGGCCAGTTCTAGTTGCGGCTGGTAACCGTGTACATAATCATTAAGCTACAGTTAGCATCTCCCATCGATACAGGGGTTCAGCTGGGTGGTGCAATAATCGTGCGGGAGCACCCCCTGTGGGTCAAATGGGCAACTGCAGTCTATTTGCTGAGGTATCCACCTGTACTGTCTGTGTTCACTCACCCATGTGAACCACAGAGGATGTGTTATTGGACGTGCCAACTTGCAAATGAAAATGAGTGCATAAACCATAAAGGGGAGTGTCTCTCTCTCATTCCCTTTCAATTCATATCAAATTAGCTTTATTTGTGTCACAACAAAACCTGTGTGGCAAACCATTGGCATCAGACGAGGTGTATAGTTTGACACAAGACTTGGGCGTACCATAGTTGCAGACAAGAAATGGGAGTTTGAATTATGATTTAAGAGAGCTGGTTGTAAGAATATTTTGGAAATATCTGTTGTCAGCTTTGTCAGCCTTGCAGGCCGAATCTGTAGGATATGTTAAGTTTTTTAATCTAGTACAGTTTCATCTTAAAGGGCATCTAAAGTCGATTCTCAGATGGGACGTTGTGTCCAATGTTTACAAACAAATCACTTGCTTTTGCTGACATCTTGCATTGTCACATGACCAATTTCATTCATAAACCAATGTTTTGTGTACATGCGTAGATAATCCTTCTATTTCGGTTCGTTTGTGCAGGTGCGGCTCGCTGATTGCCCAATAAACAAAAACAATGGGACTCGGCTTTAGATGCCCTTTAAGGGCTAGCAATTTAATTTAGCAGCTGATGAAGACGGTTTATGGAGCCTGTAGTTTAAAAGAGAATTTTTGGTTGCTTTCTTTGCTGACTACCTTAAGAATTCAGCAGATGGACACCCTGATTTATCTTTAAAAACATTGTTTTGTTCTCTTTGGTAAATTGTTGTCAGTGATACTGTGGGCTCCACTCTATTTAGAACAGACAGCGGTGCTTTAGCAATAGAGGGAAGCATATGATCTCTGGCTTTGTGCAGATTTGTTTAAAGCCTTTTCAAATGCTGACTAATGATCTCCCTGAGCTAATATAAGCCCTCATTCACATCATCTTTGTCTCTTTTGCAATCTCGCTTTGCCAGTTTGACTGAGTGATATTTTTATGCATCTTGTTCTGATCAAGAAATTCATTTGGATTTCCAACCAAGCTGCTTCATCAAACATAATTTGCGCACAGCAGGCTCGACTTGACTGAAAGAGCAAGCCTATATATTTATATACATTATCATTCTAGTGCTCTAACTATTGCAGTACCCTTCATATTGAGAGAGCTCAGAGGAGACGGGATTAACACAGGAGTTGTGCGCTCAATACTAGTCCCACCAAGCTAGCTAGCTAAGGTAGCTGATCCCCACTCCACACTTCAGTGGGCAATGCATTCTGCATACCAGCTAATGCTTGGAAATACTCAGAAAACAGACTTGAGCTGGTTGCTAATTGCTCTTATATGTTCCTCATTCTGCATCATTGCTATTGTGCTCAGTTTGCATCCGTCATCTGTCCGTCATCCGTATGTTAGCAGCTGGATCTCGGAAACGTTCTATGCATTTTAATGAAATACGGTGGGAGGATGCCTTGGGCCAATATCTCCAAATTACTTTGAAAAAAATTGAGAAAAAGTATGACCGCTACAACAGGTGGAATGCCATAGGTAGTGCCGACAACAAAAAGGAATATAAAGTGTGGTTCTCGCAAAACAGAGAATGGTCGTACATCCAAATAGATATACAGATCAGACGGAATATAAATATAGCTAGCATTTATTATCAGGCAAACACTCAAAAAACCGCTAACGTATTTTGGCTAAATCCAGCCTTTGTCAGAGCGCTCTGATGAAGGCTGGATTTAGCTGAAACGCATAAGCGGTTTTTAAGTGTTTGCCTGATAATAAATGGTATATCTATTTTCTGTGTGATTTGTGTATGTATTTGGATCTCCAGATCACTTTTTTTGTTCAGAATTGGACCATATTTGGCCATTTTTTGCACATTTTTCTGCAGAAATTGGCGCTTTTGCGACTTTGATGTTCAATATCTCAAAACGACTCCATAGATTCTGAGATTTTGGTTTTTTCAATGTGCTGGTACACTCAAACATCCTCTTAGCTCTCATTAGATCAGACTCAATCAACATCTGGCATCCCTGCACATCATGTAAACTCATGCTGCCCGCATCTGGGATTTTCAAGTGGAAGTAGTCTGAGCCCAAGAAGTCCAAATACAAGAGAACTTTACTCCCACAATGGAACAGCCTATACAGCACTGAAGCTTTTGCTGCCCCTGTTAACAGAAGTGCAGTGGAAATCCAGTGCCAACAGAAATGGAGTGGAAATGCAGTGCTAACAGGATTGCAGTGGATGATCTGACAGCTCGGCTCAGGAGGGCAGGCAGTCCCACCAGAGATGCCAGACATTTATCAGCAAACATTTTGATGCCATATTTGTACCTGCTTTTGTTGTATAATTCTGTCATAAATTCTGCTGCTTATCAAGCTAAAACCATGCCACAGGTTTGCAAGGCTCCGTCTGTCGCAGAACAGTCACAGTGCACAGCCACTGATGCTGTGTCTGAACGGTCCGCCGCGTCGTCCTACACGCTCAAATCATTACAAACAATATTGGACACTGTTTTTGCTTGGATCAATTCGGAAAACAACCCCCCTCCCCACCCCCCTGGAAAATCCGTTCACTGTTTGTGACTATTCGTAGTCTTTCATTTTTCCGTGATATGATAATACAGTTTCATGGATATGCTAATGCTGCTATTCATCCATGAAAGGGGTTGAAAATGGAACAGCTCCCCTCCAGATATATATGCAAAGTCATAAATACACGCACACACACACACACGCACACATACACACCCTCTCAAAAAAAACATCCTTTTTACTGTGTTATATTACAACTTGCATATCTCTCCATCTCTTCCTCACACTCTCAATTTTCCCCTACTTTCGCTCCTTCTAATTTTCCCCTTCCTTCTTTCTTTTGGTCTCTCATTCTTTTATCATCTCTTTATCTTTGCCCATCTCTCCGTCCCTCTCCCCTCTTCCCCACTTTAGTCTCAGATTTGCGCCCCTCTCCTCTCATTCCTCATTTTCACGCCTCACCCTTCATTTCCAGTTTGGTCTCCAGTAATTCTTTCTCACAGAAAACACAGGAGATATTCAGGATATTGAACATGGGATTGACCCGTGTTTGATGACCCGTTGACACCACAGGATGGTCCTGGGAAAGTTCCAGATCATTACCATTCACAGAAAGCCCAGGTCAGCAGGTTCAATTCTGTACAAGTCAAAGCTGAACAGGATTTTAGGGCACAATGTCATGTGGCCCATGTGAATCAAGTGGATCCTGAACAAAAATAGCTTTTGGTCGGGGGTCAAGATCAATACTGCGGTTGTTTAAAATAGCTAATTAGATGAATTGTGAATCACCAATTATTAATCAGTTGTCTATTAATATCTGCAAATGTCTTTTTATCTGACCTAATGAAACTGCTGCTACTTTCTTGTGATCTAACATTACAACTCATGGACACATTCATGGGGCAGCAATGGTAGCTTTCCAAGGCTTAGTAATGCGTTTGGGTCCAGTCCGGGGCTTTGCATGTTCTCCCCATGTTTACATCGGTTTTCTCCAGATACTCCAGTTTCCTCCCACAATCTGAAAATAGGCTTGTCTGGCTAAGTGGGGACTCAAAGTTTACCATGGGTACGAGATTCTGAGAGAATGGTTCGTGTGCCCTGCAATAGATTGGCGAGCTGTCCAGGGTGCATTTTTGTCTTTTGCCCATAGTCAGCAGGGATATGCTCCAGCTCCCCCGTGACCCTGAGGAGGAAGTGGTTTAGATGCAGGATGGATGGATGGATGGATGGATGAATGGTCACATTTGTGAACAAAAACACTTTTTAAACCTATTTTCCAGCAACCACTATCTCTAAAACATTTTGTTTTACCAGCTGTCTGGGATAGTTTGCCAGTATATTGGTGAAGCTGACTAGGTCATTCACAAGTCTTGAGCAGGACCAAAGACCTGGTCAAATATCACAAGTCACCCCTTTCCTCTCTGCTGACCAACTCAGAACTTTCTCTGGTCACAGCAAATCGGGAGTTGAGGCCTAAATATCCACAGAAAATCCAGTCTGTTCCTTTCTACCTTGTATGAATGGCCGCGATGTGCTTAAAATGGTAGTTATCGAGCTGATCGATTAATCAATGCCAAATGAGTTTCGCTGCTGGATTGCTGTCATGAGTCGATTAGCAGGATCGCTGCCGATTACAGTTCTTCCAGAGAAAGGCACTAAAATCATTACAGAGGAGAGGAGTTGAAAAGGCATGTGTGTACACGTAAGTTTTGTACCTTGTTATCACAAGGCACACAGCAGTATCTCCAGTCCTTAGCATTACTGTTTATAATCCCTCTGTCCTGTGTTCGATCTGCCTTTTTAAAGGTGTAGCATATGTGTACCGAATAACCGGCTTTCTTCTGAGATGTTTTCCACTTAGGAAGTTTTTCCCATTACTGTTAGAGAGTTTTAATCCCCACTAGGGAGTTTTTTTTTTAAGCTCTTTAACTATTTTTACGATTTAGCTTGGTGTTTGCCTCTCTGCTACTTTGTGCATGTCTTTGTGACTTTCGGTCTTTATAAAGCGGTGTAAAATAAAATTGAACTGAACTGTTGGTTACAAATGTGCTGCCTTATTCTAAAAAGTGTGTGTTACATCTGCATTCTTTCCAGCTGAGTGTGTTTGTTGATGTTTACTTTTATTTTGCTTGTGTAGGGAGACCTTTAGTGGGTTAGTGTAGGGTTCACCCAGGGAAAGAAGGTTGTTTTCTTTGTTTTTCATGATATGATCAATAGTTGCTCATTGTTGGTGTTTTCTGCAGGGGACGTTGCGAGGAATATGAGGCATCTTGAAGCTTTTTTGCTCTGGGCCGCCCTTTTTAATGAAACTTGTGGGCCTCCTCAAACTGCAGACAGCCAGAAACATCAATCACTTTCAGCGCACCAACAATGGCCCCGGTTATCTCTCCCATATGATACGTATCCGTGGCCGAATTTGAGGTGAGGACGGATGCATCCCACTTATCTGTCTGCATTTGACATCAGTGTAATTTGTCCTTTTGCCTCTGCAAGTGCAGAGAGATTGTGTGAGAGAGAAAGAGAGAAATTATTTTTGTGCTCCGATTTTTGTGTGAATTTTACTGCGGTACTGCGTTATTTCTCCTGCGTTTTGCCGGCTGTGCAGCATTACTCTCCTTATTTTATTTCATGGCCTTTGGGCAAATGGCCAAATTAATTTCCCGATGTGCATGATACAGTACCAAACCTGTCGAAACTTTTATTAAGGTATTAAGTTAAAGCTAAACTAATATTTAAGTTGAAACTCCTTCCAGAGGATCTGTAGGCCTTTCTTTTGCAGTACTCTGCCATGCATTGAGTTGTTGGGTAGTTGAATGATTAACTGTTTCTTTAAGGACTAGATTGTTTGCACTTGTTTTTTTCCCACTCTTTTAATGATATGGAAACTGTCACCAAACAAACGTCTGAATTAATTTCTTAATTGTGATTAAAAAAAATAAAACCCAAAGACTAAATTAACTTGAAGTCACAGCTCGTCATATAGCAGGCAGTAGTGACTGTAGTGACCAGGGCAAAGTATGGAGACTGTTTCTGCCTGATGTCACGCTTGCTGTGCCCTTGTACGCTTTTTCTCAAATCACAAAAATTATTATCTCAACATTTCACCTCTTCTTTCGTTTAATTTCTTTTGATTACAGAAACGTCTTGATAGAATCACAATCCTTCATTTTATTTTCTTAGTTTTGTGGAGTCGGTAAATTGCCTGGAATCATTTACAGCGATTCTGAGTCTCCGCTCACAGCGTTGTCCCATTCTCGCAGCAGATTCTGCACTTTTTTTATGGGATAAGCCGTAACCCCAAAGATCACAGATAAATTACAGCCAGCTCGAAATCGATGCTTCATTTTCCAGCTCATCATGCCGCTGTTGGGAAAAAAAAATGGGAAACTCGCTGAGACTGAAATTAACCGGGTTAAACTTTGCAGTTACCGCAACAACACGGCATTTCCCTGCTCTCTCCTCATGGAGAAAGGAGATTAAATTGTTTGCGTTTAATTATTGATGCAGCCATTTCGAAGAAAGTAATTTAGCCGCCCTCACTACGCAACGGGATGCTGGCATCGCAGCGCCAAGCTGGACTTTTTAAAAATGCTGCAGGACCTGTACTGTTATTTGGAAGTGTTCCCACCAACCAAAGGGCTCCACCATGCCCCTTTTCTATGTGCCTCAAAGATCTAATTCCCTCTCCTGCTTCGCATTTAACACTTTTGATTACCCATATAGTGCCCGTTATCATGGAACCCACCAAGGTTCTCGCAAAGATACGCCTCTCCGGGGAATTCAAGCGCTATAGGATTGGCCAGTCATCCAAACGCCAGGATTAGCCACCCTTTCAGCTCTAGCATTGGAATCCTAGCGCTTGAACAGCTGGCCAGTTTTAGCGCTTGAATGCTCTGGAGAGGCGTGTCTTTGCGAGAACACGGGTGGGTTCCATAATAGCGAGTACAGCGCTGTAAACTCGCTGTTCTCCATGTCACGCCCAAATGACGGCTCTCTTGCCTCCGTTATCTCTAAAAGGCTTCTGGTCCGAGAGGAGGCAAATGAAGTTCTCGTCTATCTCTTCATCTTTTCTAAATGCCCAGCAGACACATGATCGCGGCATTGATTTGCTTTGTGATCTTATTTAATTATTTTTTCAGCCTGTTTGTTTTTTTGTTTTTCTGAGTAGTATTGATTAATCCTACTGGACCTAGCTATATTTATGACACTGATATTTACCTGTCTGGGTTAGTTTGAATAATAAATAAACACATAGACAATCCTGGGCACAAAAAAATGCCATATATTAATGAAATATTTATTCAAATGGCTGAAGAGGAGCAGATATCAATAGTCGGTCTTGGCTATGGACCTGATAATGGCTTCCGTCTCAGGCCCGGAGCCTTTAAACTCACACCCTGAGCTGGGCAGAAGAAGATGCGCTGGTTCTTGAAAGGGCTTCTTCCCCTCTGCCAACAGGGAGTTTTTCATTGCTGCTGTTGCCTCAGGCTTGTTCTTGTAGGGTGTTTAGGACTGGGGTGAAGCCTGCTGTGACAATACTTCACAAAATGTGCAATATAAATACACTCTGATTCAATTTGATATGATGTCCCTAAGCTTTAAACACTAAACTCTGTTGCTAACCAGAAAAAGTCGGGTTTCAGCTTGTTTTTCGAGACCTGCAGAATCTCTCGGTTTTCTGCTAGCGCCTTCAATAAATGAGCAACTGATTCACAACCAAGAGACCCCCGATGAGGTGAGGTAGCTGTGTAATTGGATGCTTCAATTTACTTAATGAAGTGCCGAGTAACAACAAAAACTGGCAGAGCTCAGTGTGAGAAAGGAAATAGTATTGGACAAAATCCCTGTAAAAGTTTCTATATGCACTGTGGGTTCAAAGGCTCGTCACGGTGGCAGTATACTAATGAAACTGTGGAACTCAGGTGCATTGTGAGTGTTTGGGAGGATTATGTTGAGCTCCTGAAACAGTAAGCCTCCGGGCGGCTCACACCTTTGACATTTGTCTGTGGTGCTGTGTTTGAATCGCAGCCACGCCATTAGTCATGGCTATGGCCATAGGTCCGCATGGGAGAGGCAACAATTTGCGCAGCCTTGCCGGGGATGATAGGGGTTAAGCCGGTTGAAATTAGAAAGTTCATCGCTCTCTAGCAACCACTTCTATTTGGCCAGGCGTATGTAGCTGTACGAACTAAATTGTACGTTGACTACGTGATCCTCCAATGGCATAGATTGTGTGTAATTGATGGTGCGACTGTATAGTGCAAAGAAGCGATGGCTAGTCGTCATGTGTGTCAGAGGAATCAGACGCCAAGGCATATTCCTCCTGAGTCAATAAGAGTGGGTCGCTTTTCGGTGGGCTTAACAGTTCGGCTGTGTTCAGGGTGGGGGTAAAAAAGTTCCTGCAACAGCGTTCTGTAAAATTTCAGGGGATATGCCTCCACCCCTCATCTCTCCCTAAAATATTCAACCTATAATCACTGCACTGCCTCTGAAGTTCATTTGTTCTCGAGAGAACACAGCCACCATACTTTTACGAGGTGTGATCAATGAGTTCTCAGACTGCACTTTCATTTCAAAGAATTATGCTAGTGCATCAATATAATGCACAGACCTTTTCAAAGTAATCTCCCCCAGCTGATACGCAGTTGTTCCTGCCATTTTCGACAGCAGTGCTGGAAATCTTCGACTGTCACGGAACTTAGTTCTGCTCACACATTATTATGGGTGGCTGGACGATCTCCAAATCTTTTTTCTTTCCAGTTCTTAACATTTTAAGAACTTTGGTTCCTCCTCTATCATTTTTTTTTTACACAAAACTTAGTGCATACATATTGCTCTTTTTTCAGTCCATTTTTCTTAGGACAAGGGAAAGAACTACACTTGTCTTTGAACATGTTTCTAACAGCATGGGTTTGAGCATCAGAAATTACTCAGTCACATCCCTTGTCTCTGTTAATTTGTTTCCCCGCAATTTGGCTGTCTGCGTTTAGGATTAATTTTGTTAATCATTTCCAATCATAAAATTAGTGTCTTGTTACTTCCTCTATTCCCAGTGCACATTCCCCACACTTCTCTCTTACCTGTTTCCCATTGTTACTCATTATCTCTGTGTATTTAAAGGGGAACTCAGGGATAAATCATAATGCTGTTTTATACAAACATAATTAGTAAATAAATATTGTAAAATACAAAAATGTGGAATTTTAGTTTTCAAAGACGAGATAAATTAGTTGTCGTGTGCTTCAATGGTCGCGTGATAATAACACTAATCAGTCTATATTAGATGCTGAGCAGATGACAGGTATATCATCCCGGATATGTGATTTTAGCTATTGCTGATATTCCCAGGATTTGGCTTGTTTCGGTTTTATAGCGAAATTACTTCAACATTTTCTGATGCAACTACCTAGCTAGTTCTGCTACATTTTATGGTTTTCTTAGATGTACTCAGCTAACCATAGCTACAGAATTGATGGTCCTGAGAGTGCAACTGACGCCGAGTGGGAATGTAAACGAAGTATTGACAATATTAAAATATGCGTCGATCGAACGTTAGATTTATGAAACGGTATTTCGACGTTATGGAATATTTACACATTAATTACCAGATATTTTCACATTTGTTGTCTGTTGCTTAAAGCCAGTTCATCAGTCATCAGTGAGAACAGCTGGAAATGTGATGCTAGTTAAAAACCCACTCGTTTCTCGGTGGAGCAGCTGATGTCTCATTAAGATTGCCAACGAACAAACATCAGTCACGGTTAATTGAGACAAATCTTACGAACATCATACGTGATTAATTAAGCCAAATCCTGGGAATATCGGCGATAGCTAAAATCACATATCCGGGATGATATACCTGTCATCTGCTCAGCATCTGATATAGACTGATAAGTAACAGAAGCAAACCGTTAATGTTGAAGCAACCCTGCGTATTTCAGAAAGTACTTAACACCATTTTGTGCAACTAGCCAATGGGCCATATTGAACGATCTTTCGTCATAAAATAATGGACTGGGACAATCACACTATCCAACACAATAACAGCGCATACCTCTGGGCGAAGGGCGATGTTTCGTCATTCTCGGGCGACGTTACGTCATTATCACGCGACCGTTGAAGCAGACGACAACTAATTAGGCGGAATGAAACCTCATTTATCTTGTCTTTGAAAACAAAAATTCCACATTTTTGTATTTTACAATATTTATTTACTAATTATTTTTGTATAAAACAGCATTATGATTTATCCCTGAGTTCCCCTTTAAGTTCCTGTTTGTGCATTCCCTTCTGCCAGATTGTTAGGTGTGCTTCCCAGTATTGTTCCTCTCTCCAAAGTTCGTTCTTGTTCCCTCTAATCTCCAAGCTCCCACCTCAGTTCTGTGTTTGTTCTGTGGTCCCCCTTGTCCGGTGTCTTTGCCTGCCCCAGCCCAAAGTCCTCGCCTGTGTGCCCCTGTTCCCACTCAACCTGACCTCTTGGCCCTGTCCTCAGATCAGACCTCTGTGACCACAATTTGCCAGCCTCTCTGAATCCCATCTGCTGCTGCTCGACCTCTAACTTCACCTTGACTTCACCTCGCCTTCCCTGTATTGCCCTCTTGCTGGTGATAGACCCTGAACTGCTGAGGTGTTCAATAAAGCTCAGTATTTCCTCACCCCTGGTTCTGCCGTTGCCTCAGTCTGTCTATCCGGTCATGACGAAGTCATTTTTAGGGTGGATGACCATTTGTGTTCTACGCTCCTCAGTGAAGCTCACCACCATGTTACTGGCACCTGCAATAGAGGAAGTCTTTTTACAGGTCTTCTGACCAGACCTCGTATTTCCATCACACCTCAATATTTCACGCCTCAAATGCAGCTCAAGATGTGATAGATTAATAGCAAATGCCATCATGGAGAGAACCCTGTAACTCCTTTGCATAAATCAGAGGCTGGAAATTCAAGCCCTGGGGATGAGGGTGCAAATAGATTTTTTTCCCATAAATTATCCATGCTAACCGAGCTAACCAACTGTGTATTCCAATATTGTTTCACATTTGTAGTTTGGCACATAGGTCAATACTGCAGATACAGTATATGGACACAAGAAAAATCATTTAAGCATTGATCAAGAAATGTAGGCAAATATTAGTCAGCCCAATTGAGGCTAGTTGGGGAATTAAGGCAAGACCAATGGCAGGATCCCAGAAATGGACACAGCCCCCATTGCCCACCTCAGGAATATATTGTTCTCTGACAGCTTCATTTAACTGTTTTTTTTTTTCTTAAATTTGAAGCCCATGTTCTTTATGCTGCTGTGCAATTCAACACAAAAAGTTACCATCCTATTAGACATACTGGGTCTACAGACACCCTTGAACACTGTTGAGGGGTGTAGCTTCACCCACAACTAACCTGGCCCCTGATTGGACACATCATCCTATACATCAACAAACATCTGTGTACAGTGACGAGGCGCCGCTCCCTGTTTTCCTGATCTGTTAATCATGTCTGCAGGGTCTGGACAGTTAAAGTAGTGTGTTTCCTCTAAAGGTTTCCCTGTGCCAATGGGGAAAT
Organism: Gymnothorax javanicus; assembly: GCA_029692085.1. Lineage (NCBI taxonomy): Eukaryota > Metazoa > Chordata > Actinopteri > Anguilliformes > Muraenidae > Gymnothorax > Gymnothorax javanicus. The sequence continues at coordinate 18,808,606 of CM056198.1, forward strand.
CACTGAGATGTTTTTCTATTCTCATGACAGTAGACAAGAGGAAGAAAGCATGTCTAATTCTTTTGCCCTTTTCTGAAGAATCGGGCTCAATGATGAAGGACATGCTGGCATTGTCTCTCGAGAGAATTGAAGATTATCTACAAAAAGCAAATGGAAAAAAAAAAAACAACCCATGAGGCTGAGCGCAAAAAATAATAAAAAAATTATACTTGCAACGTGCCATATAAGCTATCACCCATGAAAATGCAAAATGAGTTGAAATTGTAAACACCGTACGTCTAGGCCAAGGAGGGTCCTAGATGAGGCGGACGGTCTCAGCGTGTTTGCCTTAACTGCAAAGGAAAATAAAGGCTTACCGGTCTCCATTATAATAATGGGGTCTGGCCACAGCGTCAGCACAAGGCCCCGGCCCCAGATTAAACGTGATGACGTCTTTCACGTTTGACTCTCAGCTGGCCTGAAGCATGCCCTTGCGGATGCTGCAGCTCTACTATCTTGACGGTTACAAGGCTTCTGACTCCATATCAAATTTAGGATCCAAATTTAGTTATAACCCTTTGCAGCGACGATTTAATAATGCGTTCGCCCGCATATTAATCTGACTCCAATTAGTTAATTTATTACTGAATTTAGAGCTCCTTTGTGCATCGGACTCGTGACTGGTCTATACCTTACTCCGCCGGACCAAAAACATCTGTACAACCCAATTCGGTGAATTAACTCAGAGGCTGGCGGGTTTATTCAGCGTGATGATTTGACATAGACGTCAGCTATGACTAGGGATTATCGGGGCCCAAAATGAGATCTCCGCTCAGGGACCGATTCCTATTCGGTATGACAGAATTCTCCTCGGAGATTCTGTCCAGGGACCGATTCCTTTTCGGTATACCGGATTCTCTTGGCGCCAGTCCAAATAACACTCATCACAGCGTGGAAAATCCACCATATAACGCAGACCAAGCATGTGGATCAGGCATGCGTTTACAGTCCTACGTTACTCAATTTGCAGACAGACCTCGGAGCTAGGAAGGAATACGTTAGTCCGAATCAGAATCCCACAACAGAATGCAATTATCAATTTATTTCGCCAGGCAGGCACAAGCTTAAATCCCAAGAACCAATTACATCGTTACAGAAAATATAAAGAAGAAGTCAAATCATACCTGGCGCAATTCACAACTACACATATGCACAAAGTACACTGTGGGAAGGTTGAATACAAGCTTCCATAGCTATATCACGTCTGCACACGGCTGCCGGAGCACGTGTGGGAAATTGCCTAAGATCTCCCATGACTAGATTAAAGCTACCCACGGCATAGAGATGCGCGTGGGGGAAGTTGAAAGCAATCTTGCATTGTGATAACGGCTACACACATACAGATGAATGTGTGGGGAAGTCGTCTACGATCTTCCATTACTCCTATTGGCTACACATGGAATGGAGATGCACGTGTGGGAAGTCGGTTGCGATCCTCCTTGAATAGTTTGTTTTCCTACCTTTTATGCCCAGACCCAAGATGCGCTTCCTATAGCAGGATCATAAATCATTTGGGTAATCAGGAAGGCAACCCCTCCTCAGAGGGAATTTGGGAGGGGACATTACCACAAGGAGAAATAGAAGTATATTTCTTTTCATACTTATTGAATGAGGGTTTAGAACAATTTTAATCCCTTCAAAATATGCACCATGCGATTTCAGAATTTTAGTGGAGTAAAATGAAACCAAACACGATATGCTTGCACTACAGTTTGCCATGAAACGTCCGGCACAATACAAAATTACATAGATAATCCATATTAATGCTATTAATCAGCTCTTATCCTACAATATAACAGAAATACACATTATATTTGTAACATTGTGGGTGAAATTAGTATTTTCACACTTTGATCCTTCGAATCGCCCATTCCTAGGGTGCAGTTCTGAGGATCTCTGGTTGATGACCCTGTGGCATTGTTCGGCACAGGGTAAGTTCAGGAAGGCCGTTTTAGGGTGAATTGGGGGACACCCTGATCGATATGCTCCCACGGTCCTGAAATATCTCAGCAGGATGCAGGTATTTCTAAGATAATAGGAGGTAGATTTAATAGAGTCCTACAGAGTCTGTGAGAAACGCTTGAGTTTGGTTATCTCTGCATTTCACGGCCCAGAAGTGTTTCTGTCAGGATGCATGGGCCAGTAAGATAGGTTCACCAACGTCATGTGTCTGTGACAAGGGGCACACGTCCTCCCTGCCTTCCCAGCGCGGCTTACAAAATAAGTGGCTGGCTAGTGACCCATATTCTTTCCTCTCTGTGGGGTCCGATACGCGCCGATATGCGAATTGCAGGACAAAACTTGGAATCACAGGAAGTAAAAAAGTGCCGTGGTGCTGAGTAAGCATGATGTAATCACCGCAGGACTCGGTAAATCAGAGTCCTGCCCAGTTTCATGTGAACTACCAGTTAAGAAGCCCTGGGGACACTGAACCTGTATACAAAAAAAAATGCCAAAACAAACCCAAAAGCCTTGTCTGACATAGCCAGGTCATGAACTATTCGCTAATGACTCTTGAGGGAAATGGAGAGCATCTGTGGGGTCAGACGGTGAGAGCTTTAGTAACACCAGTAAAGAACAAGGAAAATTATTGTTACTCGCATCATTAAATGGAAGACAAGAACACCTAGTTCTCTGAAACACAGAGGCCTAAGATGTAAAAGGCATGCGCTCGTACATTTAGTCCTTTGAATAACACAAGGTCGCAAATGAAGTTCCTCTTGAAACCTATTCTTCTCACCATGAAGTGCTCCAGTAGAGCCCCTTTTAGTTGGCATGCAAAAGTAACACAGTGCCTCCCATGAATAACATAAGGTCACAAGTGACATTGTGTTACTGCTGTTTACCAACTAAGGGGAGCATAACTGTTGTACCTCATGGTGTGAAAAACAGGTTTCACCAGGATTGTTACTTGTGACCTTGTATTATTTATGGGATGATTTGTTTAGGCCTTTGGCCTGGAATATGTGAAGAAGCTAGTTAATGTGCATGTTAGGTTTGGCCAAATGTAAGGTATTCAATTTCGGTATAAGATGTTCCAAGCTTGCGTGAGTGAAGTGTACTCAGGTGTTTTGTGTAAGGAGTGGCCAGATGGGGTCTGTTAAGAAATCCTGGGGTATAAGTGAGGCACATAAAGCACCATCAGTGGAGGTGTGTAAGGTGCTCTTAGCATGCTCAGGTGTGTGTAAGGTGTGGCCAGGAGGAGGTGAGTGAGGTGTAGTCGGATGTGGTCATCCAGGTGTACCCAGCAGTTTGTATGTAAGAGTGGTTTGGTCTGTGCATTACCAGCCCTGGATGCCCTGGTTCATTAGCTTAGCATCAGCCTCAGAGCTCATCCACACAAGAACGATTTTTTTGAAAACGCATAAATATTTTATTGTTTGGGCCACACGGAGACGGTGAAACTGCGGCCCGAAAATGGTATTTTTTGAAAACGGGTTCCAAAGTGAGAAAATCTGAAAACGCCACCCCAGCGGTTTCGTGTGGACAACCAAAACATTTTTTTTTTTTAAACGATGACGTCATAGCCCCCATCACAGCCCCCAGGCCTGTGTGTGGCGCTGCATGGTGCTGTAGTGTTTCTATGGAAATAGACCAAAAACAGAGAAGAAGGCGGCGAGCATGCAGCGCCACACACAGGCCTGAAATATTTACTACAGTGTTTTAGGCGTCTCCGTGTGGAAACAGATATTTTTTAGAAACGATGCCGCGTGGACGGGAGATTTTTTAGAAATGACAAATAAAGACCGTTTTCGAAAATCTCCGTGTCCGTGTGGACGAGGGCTCAGTCCTCAGTCCAGCCTTTGGGACTCCTCCAGTTGATGCCTGGTTTTTGAATTTGAATGAGGTGGGTGGCTGGATGTGGGGCTGACATATGGGGACATCTCCCCAGGAAGGTGTTTGATCACACTGCCTAAAGCCTTACAATTTTTCCCACAGCTCAGCTGCACTTAGACCCCCCATGGTGAGAGAAAATGTTTTTATCCTCCAGCCTAGCTAAAAAAAAGAGAGCAGCATCTCCTCGATAAACTCTGCAGCCAGTGGGAGGTCAAGCACTGGGTTTGCAGTGCTATCTGTTCCCCAGGAAGTGGGGTTACATTAATGAGGTGCTCTTATGCTTTTGTCCTCCTGTACGCCAAGTTCTCTCGTCTGTGTGACAGGCACTCTTGCTCAGCTAAATGAAAGAGCTTCAGGAGGCCCCGTGTGAATTCGTGCGGAAATGCTGGTACAGTTTAATGGAGCGGGAACTGTGTTTATAAAACAGGATGGGTAACAGGTTTGATTGAGGCACTGCTGTTGCACGCTTCAGAAAAAAGCAAGCTGTGTATGTCTGCTCAATATAGCCCCCAATCATTTGAATCTCCCCGTATAAATGAGTTTCAATCACCTGATATGGAATTTGAATCTTGCTATACAAGCTGGCTTCTTGAATCTGCCAATATGAGTGTGGTGATTGAATCCTCCCACTCTAACCTTCCTTTTAAATATTGCCAAATTAATCTACTGTTTAAATCTCCCTATATGAGTTGGTTGTTTGAATTTCCCTGTATGAATCTGCTGTTTGATTCTGATCGTGCCTAATGAATGTTATGTCTGAATCTCCCAATAGGAATTGGGTCTTGGAATCCTCTCGCTTAATCTGCAGCTTAACTTCCCCAATTTGAAACCACTTCTCGAATCTGCCGGTATTGGTTTCACAGACGTGCTGTTTGGGTCAACAGTGACCCCACCTTGTAACGCTGGATTAATCTCAATCAGTTTCCGCACACATACAAGGGGTGCAGCAATATGGTCGTGACTGTTTCAGTGTCTCAGCAGTACGAATCTCCTCATATGAGTCAATTGTTTGAATCTCACCATATGAATCTGCAGTTTCGTTCTCCCTATATGAACCAGCTGCACTCTTTAACTGTGCTGTATTCTGCTGTCTGGCTCTCCAGGGTAGTTCTTCATCTCGATTAATCCTCTCAGGAACCTAATTTTTCCATCACGCTTCCCGCCAGAAAGCCAGCTGAATACAAATGCAGCGTGTATGTGCATTTCAGTGTGCGTCATACCTCTCAAATTCAAACTGAACTGCAATGCGAGAGCTATCTCCGATTATTTTTATCAGATCCCTGTGCAAAATTCGCAAGCGGGGGTGTATTCATAAGCGTGAGATGGTATCCAGGCCAAGAGATTGTGTGAGATTAAAATCAGATGTGTTTGATGTGACGGGTCTTGCGAGAGACTGTGTGATCTGGCCCTAGATAAATCAGACTCGCACTCAATTCATGACATTCCAGGGTAATGATATTTTTGTGAATGGGGGCCATGTTTGTGAGTGTCTGAGTGTTTTTACAGTGACTGGGTTCCCTACTGTCCCTCTCCCAGGTAATCTCACTGTACAGCCACGTTCCAGCTGTGTCCTTCAACCACATTCAGAGAGGATTTCTCACAAACTGTGGGAGCGGACCTCTGAGTGGAGGAATAAATTAATGCCAAGTGACCAAATCATGCTGGAGAAACCTAAATGAAATCCCAGAGTAATTTTCTGTCTCTCTAAAAGGTTGTATTTTGCCTTTCTGTGTATGACCCTGGAACTGATGGGTACTGCTTGTGCACAGGCCTGCCTGTCCTTACTCCAAAATGGATTTTTTCACTAATAGAGATCAAATAAATTGCAGCTGTTGAGTTGTTTCTTGTGACAATGGCAAGCTTTACTGGTAATCTTTTCAGTGCTTAATGATAGCTGCTAATGATATCAGGATAACTTATCTGAACATTTATAAAGGAGCACAGTACATTGCAAATTATATTTAAAAGCTGCTGCGAGACACTGGAAAACAAGGCGCAGACTTGGCGGCAGGATGGGTCAAAACCCTGCCCGCAGGGCGGTAATTTTATTCTTATTACTTCAAACACAAAAAGGCTCGTATAATTTCGCACCCATAAACCTATCTCTTAAACGGTTTTAATCGTCGGTTTCACTTTTCGGTTCAGGAGGTGGCCCGCGTGTCTTGTGGCACTGCTGTAGGTCGTGTTAACCCCTGGTCTCTCCACCATCAGAATCTTAAGGGAAAAAACACGGAAGCATCTTACGTCCACGCTCCTCACCCGCCTCCTTGCAACTGCCGCCTCTCTCTTTTGTGCTCTGATCGGTTCTGATCACAACAAGGTGCAGCTGCTGCTCCTCGTGCGCCCTTTCGCCAGGCCCTCCTAGCCTTACTCGCAGCTGGTGGGAACTGTCCAGGGTTCTGCAAGTGTAAGGAGTAGTGTGCAGACGTCAGCTCTCCGGTTGCTGTCCAGGGTGCTGAAGCTCTGCTCGGCACTGAGAGAGACGGGGAGGAGAATCGGCTGTTGTGGGCATGCTGACATGGTCAAGGGGTGTGGCCACGCTCTGGTTTGCCACAAAGAACTGAGAAATGTATGGGTGGCTTTGCAGAGGAAGGTAATGGTCATTTCTGTTTCAGTTCGATAGAATAAAAAAGAAACAAGAGAACACTGAGCAAAAACTAATATTTACTTCAACATAAGCCTGAACATTTGAATCATATTTCTTCAATACATGCCACTATTGTTAAAAGGCAATGTAGCCCTGAAATGTGAGGTGTATGAGTTTGTGCTTTGGACACTATCATTTTCCTATTTACAATAAACACATCTATGTGCCGTAAAAGGTAAAGTCAACAGTTGCATATTTTATCCCTATTAACCCTTTGACTCCCAGCTTTTACAAAACTAAACATGACTCCTCTGCCTAAGTGAATTAAGGCCAGATATCAGATATGCTCAAAGATTTCATTAAATTATGAGTTAATCATAACGTTTCATCATATGACATAGTAAAATTAAATGTTGCATATGCATTTCAGTGTAAGTTGGATGAATTTATTTACAGCAGATTTTCCATAATGAGAGCTAATATTCAGAGACACATGTTCAGTTTGAAGTTGAATCTTTGCTGAAGACCTTGATTAGTAGAATCTGGTGTGTTACTGCTTAGTTGGAATGAAAGCCTGCACCCACACCGTCCCTTTCTGTATAAGACTGAGGACCCGAAGGCAATTTTAAAATACGGAAAAATCCATATCCGGGCGGGGGAGTCAATAGCATAATACAGAAATTTTTTGTATGCAGACGTGAAAGGGTTAAGTACAGGCAGCATAGCTGAGGCTAAATCCACAGATAGCTGAGGCAGAATTTACTGACAATTTAACTGGGGAAGAAACTGCAGGCAGGGCAACTGCAGATTAATCCATGGGCAGCAAAGAAGTTTAGTAATCGGTCCAGTTGTTTTCTGGTGCTGATTGTAGAGATTGCTTTTATGTTTTCTGTTTCCCTTTGAATACTGCAGTCACCACAAGGTCACCGTCTAACATGGGGGGATCTGACAAGCTTTGGGGACACTGGGGTTGTGTTTGCTGACTCTGAAGGACATAGATTCCTTTTGGCAACCCTTCTGATTCTTCAGAACCAGCGTCCTTCACAATCAATACAAAGCCTGCTGTGCTGAGAGATTGATTCATGAAAGCATCCAAACTCTCTCAAACCATTCAACGACGTGGAAATATTTGACATTCGACTAGCTTTAATTGGAGCTACGAGGAGTGGAGGGGAGGGGGATATAGTGCAAAAAAGCTAAAGCTTCAAATATGCAGTGTTGACGGGTTGTTGGACTTAAGTGACCAATAGCATTCCCCTTAGCCTGTAGGTACACACACAATCTTTCTCTCTACAATGACTATGGTATATTTTATGACTCTTCCGAGGGTTAAAATTATTACCAAGAGGGGCTTAATTCACACCTTTGCTGTGCAGAGACTATGGTTGGCACTCAATCTCTCACCTTCTCCCCACAAATTTAGCTGCTGCCTTTCCTGTGATTTTTTTCTTTGTGAAGTCTCTTGCACGTACCCAATGAAATTGTTTTAAAAAAAATGGCGTAAACCCGCTTGAAGTAATGAAAGGACATGTAGGTAAGTTTAGTTAGCTTATGTCCACCATGCGTTTGCCAGCAAAATGAGGCCACTGCCTCCTCAGTACATCTCTTGCCCTTCAACTGCCCAAATGACTCTTCCCAACTGACATTTTCAAACTGCCTCATACTCCTGGAACATCCATAAAACACCTAACTTCTCACCAAACTTCTGAGAGGCTGGGTGTTAGCCAAGTGCACTCATGTCACATATTTTTTTTAAATGTTTGTTTTCCAAATTATCGAACGGTAGTGTCTGGATGAAGTTTGTTTGTCCTGATTCACAGTTCAAGGTGAAGTTTATGCATGGAACACGAGAGCCCATGTTTGATTGCAGGAGTGAGCATATTTCGTTATCCTCTGATCCTGGATCTTCCACCCAATAGAATATTTATGGCGGCATTTCTGCTGACCACCCAAAATATCCGGTGAAGCACTGCTCTGCCTGAGGCTATATAATAAATGCTACCTGCCCAGGAAAGGACGTGTTCTATTCGAGATTACAGGGATACTTCTTCTTCCAAGGCGGCTTGGAGTGGAGGTCAGATGGATTTGATTCAGTGGCTCAGTCATGGACCTGGCCCATTGCGATAAGGTGGAAGATCTGCTGATGCAATCCTAAAAACACTGTCAAAAAAGCGTGCAAATGGGTCACAGGAAAAAAAAAATGATTAAGGTACAATGTCACCACTGAGGAGGAATTGCTTTTTTCAATTACAGAAATACTTTCTCAGCCCAACATTAAATCTTGCCGCAGGTGAACAACAGGCAAGCAGTTAAGGTCCAGCTGAGCAACAGATGAGGAACAGGTGAACTACATGTGACCATATGCACTACAAAGAGCTACAGTGAAACTGAGGCGAGCGGCTACAGATGAGTTATAGGCGAGTTGCAGATGAGCATATAAACTACAAATGAGATTGAGTAACAAGCAAATTACACGTGAGCATATGAGGTGCAAATGAGCTACAATTAAACTATAGGAGAGAAGATTTGCTGCTGATAAGTTACAGGTAAGCTGCTGACTAGATTATAAGATATAAATGAACTCAAGGTCAACTACAAGTCAGCAGACTGGCAACAGTTAAGCTACAGCTGAGTATAGATTTGCAACAGGTGAACATATAAGCTTGAGATGAGCTACAGGTAAGTTGCAAGTGAGCAGATTTGCCACAGGTGCACTACAGGTGAGTTTCAGGGGAAATACAGGTTTCTCATTGGTGGCATATCAATCTTTACAAACTTTTTCTATCCCTTAATTCTCACCAGGGGAAGACTATTCACAAATTGTCTGGGGATAAATTTTGACATTTGTTCATTTTATTTATGTGTTTATTTTGAGTTTTCTGTAATTATTCTTCATTGTTGTCGTAATTTTGTTTTAGCTGTCAGTTTCCACATGTCTTTGTTTTCATTCATCCTCTCCACTCGCCCTCCTCACTCCATGCGTTAACCATAGACTGTATAAAAAGATGGACGAAGCTACCGTAACGTCACCCATTGGTTTCAGCATACCATAAAGGAAGCCCCGATTTTGGCAATTTGAATTGCACCATGTTGTCATTTTGAAACCGGATGTGATTTCTATTGGACGAGAGCATGTATAGAAGATCTGGGAAGGACCGTGGCTCTGGATCTGACCATATCGGACGAGGACCAGAGGATAGCCACGCCCCTAAAGCATATTCTGGCTTTATCCTTAAATATTTTGTTATGACTTTCTGACTGTCCTCGATTTATGATCCTGTCTGCTCCCAGGAACGGCATTCTGTCTGCTTGGATTTCAAGACTCTGCCTGTTTAAAGATGCTGATTCTGCTTCTCAACTCTGTACTGTTATCCCACTGATTTGCAGCAAACCAGACTGTGTGAACATAAGCTTTATCTTAATAATGTCTGCAAAACTGATCTTCTGTCTTTGCCTGAATTCTGAGCCCCAGGCTTGTCAAAGTTCAGGGGCAGTTGCAGCTTGTAGGGAGAAGGAGAGAGTGAAACAGGTTAAGCCCCTGAAGTGGCTTTGGGTTAAGCTTTGTTCAAGAGCCCAATAGCTAATGCTTCTGAATTTCATCACTCCAGATTCAAAGTAGACTCTCAAGCTCCATTGAGGGCTCAAATCACCAACACATTCTCATCCCGACTCATCGTATAATAAAGTTACCTGACCAAGCGTCGATATACGATAAAAAATTTGGCTTTTGGCATCCTTATTAGATGTTTACGGTTAGGGTTCAGGTTTAGGGTTAGGGGGTAGGGTTAATTTTAAACTGGCGTAAAATAAGGACGCCAAAAGCCTGCTTTTGCATCATATCTCGACACTTGGTCAAGTAGTGTCACTATCTGACACGTCAGAATGAGACTGGGCTCGAATCACCAATGGCACATTTGCCGACAAAACATGGCTCTAGATTGCTGGACTCTTCAATTCTACAAATACTCGTGAACGGACTGACATTCGCATCAACAAGGCCTCTTTTGATCTGTTATGACTAAGTGGCCAAAACTAGGCTTCATGTGTCAGGCTCTCCAGTGTTCAGGAAAATCATTGCACTGCAGAGGATGACCGCACTAGCTATGTGTAATTTCTAACGTGGGCAATTTGAATGTATGTGCTAACTAGGTAAGGTTTCATGCATTAATCAATAAAAATGAGTTGCATCACACAAACTAGTTTAAATGTTGAATTTAATAAACACTAAGCATTTACTCTGACCCTAGAGCAAAATAAACTGGTGGCAATACCTAGGTAATTATTAAAGAACTGGAAAAATAAAACAAACATACCCCATTTAGAGTGTTAAGAGGGGGACAAAATTTCTATTGACCGTTAATGTATTTTAAGAGACAGCTACATCCTTAAGACAACTATGATAATGTAAACATTATGCTAGCTAAATTTGATCGGTTTCCGGAGATTTGGATATGCTGCACAGGCTGCATGGAGTAATTTCATGGTGATTTTTGGCTGGTTTTTTGAACTCTAAAGAACACATATGACCAAGTCTCCACTGACTTCAATTATTTTAGAAAAGGCTGCTACAAAGTTTTGCGAGTATACTCAACATTTTATTGATTACCAAACTTCTCCCGAGTTTCATTTGGCATGAAGGTGATTATATAATGACAGAATTTTGAGTTTTGGGTGAACCGTTCCTTTAAGGACAACAAATTGTCATGTTTTAGTGACAAGGTTCACCTTAGCAGTGTTCGCCTTACGTTGTTCTAAGTAGTTAAGACATCACTTTTGAATTAGTGGTGAAACCAAAATTAGTTGAATGATAGTTTGAAACTAGAGACCATATAGCCCTAACTGATGAGTTTACACAGAAACTTAGCAACAACCTTTTGCACAACTGGTGCCAGTCACTGGTTTAAATGTAAGTCAGTGGTAACGGTAACCTCTACAATTGAGGGAAATAATATGCTTCATCTAATTTCTCCTTTTTTCTAATTTATTACACTATTGTACATTTGGACAATAGATAAATATTTTGAAGGCCACACAAATCAGAAGAAGGGTTATGTCAGTACATTTTAGGTGTTAAGTGGTCTCAGAAATGGTGGATGTAGTGTAGCAGTCTCTGAGTCTAATTTGTGCAACATGGAAGCACCTGATGTGTGCCCATTATTGTTTGAAAGCTTTTTCACCAAGCCAAAGAAGAGCGTACTGGTAAGGCTACAGCAACGTGATCCGTTGTGTTTCTGTAGTCTACTGCATGAGACTGAGACAATCCACTCGTAACACTGCAGAGGGAATAGCAACTTGACGGTCTGCATAGTCTACCTCTTCTCATAGTTTATTTAAACAAAGGGCAGCCTTTGCTCAAGGCCTTTAAGAATACTTTTATTCCTCCCAGTTGAAGTCAAGTTATTATCTCAAGCTTTATTTAGAGGGAAAAGAACAGGAAGGAAAATGCATACCTCCAGAGCTGGATAATTACGGAGCATCATTACGCAAATAACTCATCACCATGGCTTGCAGAAGCCACCATTACGATACTACCGCAAGGACTGGCGCTGAACGTTTATCACTCTCTCGCGCTCAATCCCGTGTGAGCGTGTTTAATCGAGGGGGGAGGGGGGATCTGTGGTGAAGGACAAGTGGAGGGTCTTTTCTCAGTGCCATCTCAACCTTCCAAATCAGTTTTTTCTCCTGAGGTGGGATTCATTTTATTGGTAAAGAAAGTGTCGGGATTTAACATTTAGCAGCGGCCAGAGGATGGGTGGTGGGTTATCAGACACAGATGTGAAGGCCTTCTCTTTAATATCAGAGCCTGGAGTGCTGGCCAGGTTCTCCTTTTCTGAACATAAACAATATGAACCTGGGACCTGAGGATGCAACCTTCCAGTATTACCTCCAAACAGTTCCAACTTTTGATCAAAGACTCTACCTCTCTCATTCTGTTTCTTGATCTTTTTTCTTTATTACACAAACAATTCACCTTTTAAAGGAATTTTCTTCCTTCAATTATGCATGTGTGTGTGGGGACGAGTTTTTTTTTGTGGGGAGGGTTTTTTTCTTTGTCAGGTTGTTAGAGTTGGTACCACAGCAAGGGTGCAATATGTTAGATAAGGCCAGAATTTTAGTGTAAAACATTCAAAAATGAACTAAACCAAGACAGTCCAGTCGGCCGCGACTGCATGGGTGTAGCCCTCGAAAGCCTGCTTCTCCCCATTTTTGGGCATTATTCCGCCAATACTGTCACCATGGCAACCAAAATTGATAGGTGTCATAAGTGAAGTGTAACACATGTCCAAACCAAATATGAAAGTTACTAAATGAAAATCGCAGCCTTTACTGCGTCCATGAGAAAATCTCTATGTTTTGCCACTAATTTGCATACTGTTTGGCCAATACTGTTGCCATGGCAACCAAAATCGATAGTTATCATAAGTGAAGTGTAACACACGTTCCTACCAAATATGAAAGTAATCAGTCAAAAATTGCAGCCTGTACTGTGTCCACAAGGAAATCCCTATGTTTTGCCACTAATTTGCATATTATTCGGCCAATACTGTCGCTATGTCAACCAAAATTGAAAGCTGTCATAAGTGAAGTATAACACGTCCACACCAAATATGAAAGAAATTGGTAAAAAATTACAGCCTGTAGAGGGTCCACAAAAAAGTGTCTACCGACGCGGAGGCAGCAGCGGCGGTGGAGACGACACGCGTAAATCCATAGTAGCTGCCCGACTTTGTCCGGGTGGCACAATTATCAAACAAATGTGAAGAAATAACTATTTTGACATCATGTGAAAGACGTTCATACATTGCCGAGATACCTACTGAAGTTTGCATGTTAACTCATCCGGCCTGGTCTGTCTCATAATACAACTATGTACCTCAAAGTGGGGAGTAGTTCACTATCATGCAGGCCTCCCCCCAGTCAAACATCAGAAGAAAAAGGAGTATCGCTGTTCTAAGGGCTTGTCATCTCACAAGTTGCTACTCGACAAGTAAGTAAACAGCTTACTGCTAAATAGACTTCTAACCTTGGCTAGTTAGCGAAACAGATCTTTACTGCTGCAAACAAGAGCACAAATTATACCGGCTTTCAGATTTTTAGTAATCAGGTCTAATTTTGCATATTTTTACCCAACTGTTAGTAGTAGGCTTCTTCTTTAACCCACGACAGCAAAGTTAGATTGCGTGAGGCCAGAACTAGATCGACTGTGCTTACTGGCGAAATATGGAATACCTATTTGTTTGGAGCAAAAGTTCCAATTTTACAGGTTGCAGCTCTAAATTTTGACTCTTGCATTTTTATATCAATTTCATAATGGTCATCGAATGTACAAGAGTTTTACCTGTTACCTGTTGTGGAATAAGTATTTTTAACCACCGCCCTCTCCTACCATTAACAATTGCCTGGTGCATCGACTATTCAGTGACCTTAAATGCAATGAAGTGGGGTTTGCCCTCAAACAACTTTATTCTCAGTTATTCACCTTAGGGAAAAGTAGGTTATACAGATGTTTCCTATTCTTTGTTTTTTTTTTCAGAGGCAAAAGGCAAAGAAGCCAAAATATCGGTGTAACCTATTTTTCCTTCATGGAAGACAACTGGGGAAAAAAGTTATTTGAGTGCAGCTCCACATTATTGCATCTGTTGCAAAATATAAATGAAAATGTTTGGCCGATACTGGCACTCAGTCTACAGCTAAAATACGATTTAGTCTAAAAAGGGAACAATTAAAAATCTAAAATCCTCTCCCACTTCTCTGTCGGCACCTCTTTACCTTCAGGCTATATGAAATTCTCCTCCTTCAGATGTCAGGTTTACTCTCCATCTTTATTATTGCGATTGCGTTGCATTTAGATTCAGATGGCTGCTTTCACAACCTGTCTCATGATCTGAAAGCACTTAACGCAAAATGAATCAGGAGAATGACACATTTTGGGAGAGGCGCGGCAGTATTTTGACTTTGAACGACCGTCATTTGAGCTCCAGAACTCTCACCACACATTAGCTGCGGGGAAAAGGAGAGGGCTTTACTGACCCAGTGAGAGTGGGGGACAGAGAGCTCGAATGGGTGAGCCAGGTTGAGAGGAAACTAAAGCTAATGGCAATAATCTTCATTAAGATTAAAGCTTCTTTAAAGACCACAGTGCTAGATTAGGGGCTGTTTAATGAACTCAACATAAGATTCGAAGTTCAGTAATGACAACTGTGGAAGATTAAAGCAAGGACCTTCTAAACTGGAGTGTGTGTATGTTGGACCCAAGTGCAGGAAGGGAAAGAGTCAAGAGTTCACTACCTATATCCAGAATCCGGCAGGGGGACAAACTTGACCCAGAAATCTACTGCCAAACAGCAGGGTGGGCATAACTGACCAAGTCAAACTGGGGGACACAGAATGTGACTGAGTGAACCAGGTTGAGACAACAACAAAGTTAATAGCTATAATCTTCATTAAGATTAAAGGTTATTTAAAGACCAAAGAGCAGGATTAGGGCTCTCTAATGACCTCAGCATAACATTCGAAGTTTGGTAATGATGACCGAGGAAATTTATTGTAAGGACATTCGAAACTGGAGTGTATGTGTGTGTGTGTGTGTGTGTGTGTGTGTGCGCACGCGCGCGCGTGTTTGTGTGTTGGACCCAAGTGCAGGAGGGGAAGGAGTCCGAAACCAATGAAGTTCACTGTCTTTATCCAAAATCCAGCAGGGCAACAAAATAGACACAGAACTCTACTGCCAAACAGCAGGGTGAAACACGAAACACTCAGAGCAAACTACAGCGTGTGCTGAAGAAACTTGGAAGCAAACAGTATTACAAAAACGGACAGCAGTGCACTCACACACAGAGCCCAACAGGAGAGCTGTAATTCAGCAGAGATGCAGAGTGCAGAAACAGCGAAGGGAGCAGGGCCAACATCCCTTGAATATTTTGAGACTCTGGGAGGCTTCATTCCTCCCATGGTGAGTCCTCTCCTCCTGCGCCTCTGAGATGGACAAGAGTAGGAAGTGCGACCAGACCCGCGACTGGGCCGCCTCCGGGCGATCAGGTGGGGCAGCGGCTGTAATAATGGTTATGATCTCAGTGTAAAATTAGGGGCTTTGATCTATATTATGCATTGTGCAATTTTTCATGACAGCCCAATGTTTTAATACTATGATATTTCACCAAATGTAGTATGACATCCAGGTATTTTTCATGTACTATTTCATAAATACAAGTTTTGTACAGACTAAAAACACTCTCATGCTATTTTCTGTGTGTTAATAGCATACTAAAAAATGACAACTAACGCTACCTCAGCGCTTTAGTGAGATGCGCCCCAGCTCCCCCCTCCCCCCCCCCCCACCACACGGAACCCAGGAGCTCCTGCCATTTCTTTCTCTTCCTTTATTGAGCTCTTATCTGTCCCCCTCTGGGCCCCCTATCTAGTCTGGGGCTTAAGCCTTCAGAAAGAAAGGGAAAAGACTGTCGAAGCCACTTTGTGCAATAAATCAGTTTAATTAAAAGCAAGCACTTTCTCCACATGGCCCTGAATGAGCGGACAAACACGGGAGGATGTGTCAGTGAATGTGTGAGTGTGTGTTTGTCAGTGTGTGGGCGCGTATAAATGTGCATGCAGGCAATTATCGGTGTGTGTGCATGCATGCATGTGGGTATACATCCATATTCAATAGAAAACCTATAAACTCACATAGACACATAAGGGGAGAGAATATTACTGACCTTGGGTATGTATCACATCTGTGACAGTGTAACATTTCAAATGAAAGCCATTTCCCTGTATGAGGGTGTCTGCTTCTCAGCATAATGTTTGCATTTGTGGGTACCAGGGACCTGAGACTCAACAGAATAATAATAACATCTCTGAATGTAGACTTTTAACCTTGCAAATCCCAGTGAGGATAGATATTCCACATTCCAAAAGCTGAATCCACAAACTGTATGATCACTAAATGCTTGGTCTGTCAAGCAATTTTGAGGGGCTGCAATTGCTACATCACATAAAAAGGATGTAAATATGCTCAGAAATTAAAGTGCGCCATTAAGGTGCACACACTCAGCTTTAAATTTGAGGGTATCTACATCCATATGGAGAGAACCATAAACATATTGCTGCTCCTTAAAATGATCTCACTGTCCAATTACATGGCCTCACAGTGTGTGCATTTATGGCAGAAGGATGAGTGGGGATGGGTTATCTACCTCAACGCACAAACACCGTAAAACTAGAAGGCACTTGGAGAGCGTATTACCTCTGCCTTTTTGAAATTTGTGGAAGTCTGATTGAGATTTATTGTAGAAAAAAATATTAACGCAAAGAAGTAAGTAATCTGATGACTGATAAGGATGTTAGTGTCACGTTTTCAATCGACATCAAACCTCAACAGTGATGTCTCTTCATGCATAGAGATTCTTTTGAATCCTGGATCAAGAATATGTGTCAGATTTTCACCAAAATTTAATCACTTCTTCCTTACCACAGTATCTATCAACTCAGCAATTTCACTAAAATCCATCCATAACTTTTTTTAAGATATCCCAGTAATTGATGAACAAACAAACGAACAAAAATGAAAACATATTACCTCCTGGTGGAGGCACAAAAAGGTTGGGTGAGGGGGAGTAGGATGAATGAAAGGGGCCTGAAATCCCAGATAAATTACTCTTTTAATTGGTATTCAGTTAATGCATTAGCCTTCCTTTTAACTCAGTGCTAATGTGCGCACCTCCCAAGTGCGCATATAAATTGTGCCTCAATATGACAGCAAAGATAAATGGTGCTTGTGTAGAATGGCAAATGGCCTGAAGGACAAGCTAAGCGGATGGAGCCAATTTTTACCAGTGGTAGCACAACAATGCATTACAGTGATAGCATGTTAGCCCGTAATGAATGTTTCATTCAGGGAAATCTCCTAGCCCTGTAGGTTGGGGTTATTCGTTAGCTGTGTTAACACGTACTAAGCAAGCATTCCCATGGGGCACTTTGAGACCACTGGATTCTGCTGAATTGGCACACGGCATCATTAACGGATCTTGACTGACGGCCTTCCCCAGAGCGAATGCTTTAGCTCACATGGGTTCTATGCATGGAGGCTTTGTCTGTGCTTATTGAGGTCATTTCCAAGACCACTGTGGCCGTGTTTTGTCCGTGATTCAAACCAGAAACCACCGGAGGGAAACCAGTGCCCTTTGTAATGCTGCAAACCCTGCATATTCTGACAGGATCAAACACAGAGTAGTTGTTAAGTGGGAGTTTAGGTTCACAAGATGTAACAGGAGTCGGGTTGCATGATATTTAGCTGTATGTGTGATGTAATGGGTACATGACAATTTTCGGTACGTCTAACACTATGGGGATAATGTGGTCTTGGGCGAAAACCACCGCTGCGTCCGTCACTAAAATTTTGACACGATCGCGGGAGAGCAAGAAATAATTCATGGATTTCTGTCATTTTTGGCTCATGGCTCGATGGGAACCTAAACCAGAACAAGTTTGATAAACGGGGTGATTCAAGCCGTTGGGCCTATGGAGGCCTAAATATGCCCAAAAATGCTCAAAATATTAATCTCTCATTAAAACTGACTCTTTTTTGGTGATCCCTCCAAATAGTTGCCGTAAAAAGATGCCACAGACAACGGGTCATCTTAACTTGTCAATCAGGCCCCTGGTTGGGCCCCTTTGGTTGTGTTGGGGGGGCGGAGGGGTGGGTAGATGAAGGGGAGAAGGGATCACATCGGGGGAGACATTTGAGCTCGGACAGTTCCCTGGCCAAGTGCTCTAGTTTCCCCTTTTATTTTCCTTTATTTAGCCAGGGGAAATCCATTGAGAACTTGTTTCAATGATTCCAGGATGTCCTGGGAGAAATGCCAGATAGGACAGCTGGTAGTCGGGAGTGATGTAGAGAAACAGGGGTGAAGCCCATGTAGCCGTATTGGGGTTAAGGGCCTTGCTCAAGGCGGAATTTTTCCCGACTTCATCTCGCTAAATGCAAGACGGAATACCAAGTCCCACCAGTCAAGCAACCTACCACTAGGCTACCCTGCCACACACGTACATCAGGCTGACTTAGCCATTATGTATATTAATGATTGTTTGGTTATTCATTCCTTAAAGCTTATCAATGAAGCAAGTCATGGCAGTTAAGAGAACCCAATGTGGAGCTTTCAACCCCCACTGCTGGCACAGTAAGCTACAATTACTCCTTATTTTGTTCTCCTCACAACATTCTCACAGATCTCTGCATTCATGCTGCAGGTGATGCATTGTCTGTGAAAAAAAAAACGGATACTGAGATTAATGGCTGTTTCCACAGTTTTAGAACAACCCGCACCTGTTCACCAATAAATAAACAGTTATAATCATGAATGGTCCCACAGTATTCCTACTGGTCACCGACTGCCAACAGGAGGTGTAAAGTCCAGGGTTAAGAGAGCAGGAGTCCTCGCCTGCATTTAGTCTATCCACTGAAATTGGCCTGCTGACTACAGACATTACATATACTGTATCTTCTGGTTGAAGAATTCTGTTCCTGTTTGATTGGAAAAGAAATACAGGAGAGGACTCTTACTTTCTGAACCTGGATGTTACACCTGTGCTGTCAGCACACCAGTGGCGGCTGAAAAAGATGAAATATAGAACTCCAAGGACATCCCGTAAAACTAATGATTGCCCTTGACCTGTTGTTAATCATTTCTGAAAATTAATGTCATGTGAACTCCAAAAACACTTAACCCTATAATTTGTGGCCAGTTCTCTTTCTTAAAGTAAGATGCAGGAAAGAAAAAAAAGTGTTATCCTGACCTTGAATTGCATCTCAATCAAAGTTATTCAATTGTGGATAGTAGCTACTTATCTTGGTTTTCTCTGATGTAGTTTAAACGATCATAATGCACAGGTTAAATAGCCTTAAAATCAAATGCGGAAGTTAACAGGGTAGGCCTCGTTTATCTTTTTTTGTAAAGTGAGCAGAACATTTTTTCAGAATTTAATTTGCTATTTAATCACCACAGCAATGCATTTAGTAGGAAGCCATGCATTTAAATACCAAAGAATCATTCATATCATTGGAAATCTGTCTACTGAGATGTAAACAGGGACATGTTTTCAATTATTTTACTTGATTATCAAGTTAATTTCTGCATTCGCTTTGCACATTCTGCAAAGAAGCCTTCTAACCTGCCCTCAATATTTGAAGACCATAATGGAAAAATGATCAGATTCACATTTTCACGTTGTGGAGAAACGATTAATGAAAAATTCAAAACAATCTCAGAAACAAAGCACTGAAAAAATATGCAAAAAATATTAAAATAAAAAATATTATAATAATATATAATATTATTATAATAAATATTATAATATATGAAATATACAAAAATGCAAAATTCGGACTGATCATTTTTCCTCTACAGTCTTCAATTGTTTGAATTACAACAAAGAAAAAGTTTATCAACGAGCATCTGCACTTGAATAACATTGACTGAAATGCAATTTCACATCTTAATGATGCATTTTATTTCTTGTCTCCCCTTGACAAAGGGTACTGGCCAAACCTAATAGTGTTGACTGTTTTTGGAGTTCATATAATGTTAATTTAAAGAAATGGTTGAAAACAGATCAAGGACACTCATTAATTTAAAGAGATGTTTTGAGCAGGTTCTATTTTGAGCTAATCAGGCTCCTCTGCAGCTCACCAAAGGCTATTCTCTCGCCTGGTAGATAAGATGTTTGGCTTGGGCTTGAGAGGTTGGTGGTTCAATAAGATCACAATGAATAACCACAATAAGAGCAGTGAAGCTCTACTGAGCTAAGAAAACAGCCTTAATAAGTGGCTTTGAAAAAAAAAATCTATTAATAACAGTAATGTAATGAGAGAACAGGAAGAGGACTCTGCTGATAGCTTGTTGTTCTGGTCTACTTTTCGTGGGGCTTCATTATTAAATGCGAGGCCTTGGGATGACACTAAATGAGTCCCTAAGTCATTATTACCAGTTTCTACTTAAATAGGCACAATAGAACAGACTTTATCAAGTGAAAAGGTCTCACTGAGGATGTTTCCCGATTTACACACTTTGAAGGCCCATAAAGATGTGAAACCCATGAAGATTCAGTGGAGCAAGTTTTTAAGAGCTCAATCAGGATCAATCAGTTGTGATGGTTACAGCTCTAACACATCTTATCTCCCCCTCCCCCCTCTCCCTCTCCCTCTCCCTCTCCCCTCCCCCCCTCCCCCCTCTCCCTCTCCCTCTCCCCTCCCCTCCCCTCTCCCTCTCCCTCTCCCTCCCCCTCCCCTCCCCCTCCCTCTCCCCCCCCTCCCCCTCCCCCCCCTCCCCCCCCCCCCTTCTCCCTCTCCTACTCTCCCAATCCATTTTCCTTCAGGAAAGTGTTACAAATGATGCAATAAATCAGGCTCTTCCCAAAGAGAGTGAACTAAAAGGTGACATCACTCTTAAAAGTAGAATGGAATTGTGGGAAATAAAACAACCACAACATTCACACCAGTCTGTATGATTATGGCCTCTATTGGGACCCCTTTTACACCTGGTATTAAAATGCGTTTTTTTTTTTTTGTGTGTGTGATCGGATTGCAATCAGACAGCGCTTGACCACATGAAAGTTAAGGTGTAAATGCACTCAAAACGAATTAAGGACGGATTGTGATCCGATCTTTCAAACCACTTCTGAAGGTGGTCAGGGACGGATTCTGGCCACTTTGAACACAAATGTAAATGCAAATGCGTCTCCAATCTGCATACAACAACTCCGAGGGCGGAAACACGTAAGCGGGGAGTGCCACTTTAGGAGAGGGAAGAAGAAGATGACGACAAACATGGATGATACCCGAGGATCGAATGAGAAAGAGAGACGCAATGTCTGCTCTTTATCCAGGCAGATGAAAGAGACCACCACAACCGCGCAATATACGAAAGAATTGGTAAATGTATGTCGGACAATGGCTCTAAATGCTCCTGGCTCCAGTGTCAGCATAAAATGAAACACCTGAAACTAGCCTACAGGAAGGCTAAAGACAATAATAATAGTGGGACGGACTGTGATTGGAATGCAGTGTGGACGCCGGAGGCCAGGTGTGAATGTACGGTCAAATGCTATCCGATCACAAAAACCGCATTTTAAAACCAGGGAGTCTGAGAGTGCACTTCACCGCAACCTTCACCCAGAGACTGCAGAATTCCATCTAGCCAATCCAGTTAATATGCTTCCCAGGTAAACAAAGCACAGAGTAATCTTCAGAGGTAGAGCAATTGGGAAAACAATTGAGTTGAATGGCCCGTGCTAGATATCGCGCTGTTATGCATTTTAAGTTATAACATAAAAGTTATGTTATGCATTGCTGTGTTGTGTTGTGTTACATTATGTTACCATGTGGCACGGAATGTCATGTTGCCTCATTAAATTTGGGTCTCTGTCCCTCCACTCGATTTATGTGTCGTCTTTCGAACAAGGCACTGTCCCATAACGAAGAGTGCAGGGTGCTGAAGTATTCCACCTTCTTTAAGCCATGTCGGACCTCATCGCGGTCTCTCATCTCCAGGGTCATTACTGCATGTAATTAGCATCATTATCACTAGCTCTCAGGCTGCCTCAGTGTAAACGGACAAGAACACTTTAGTGTGAATTATTGTATGTATGGTGTTAGATAATGTATACATCAAAATGCCGCAAATTATGACCTTTCCTTGGCCTTTTAATACACAGAATATAACTTGTAGCCTCTAGTGATGGACAATGACAATAAATCATACTTGCTTACCACATTTAAGGTGAAGGGCTAATGCTAGTAAATGCATCAGCTGTAGTGCACTGTACTGTATTCAGTAATACTCTCATATCCCAACAGGGACCTTCCCAATACTTCAGATGTTCTTCTGGAGACCCAAAAAAGCAAGATGAGGTTTTAATAACGTCCCTTCATCCGCATTCTTCAGTTTCTAAATTCAAAGGCTCGGTGGCAATGACAATGCCTCCTCTAGTCACTGAGAAAGGGAAAGGGTGCACTGACCTGTAGAACCACACCTACTCACCTTTTTAAACTTTAGCCTTTCAGATAAGTTGTTGGAGGCTAGCAGTATTGTACAGTTTGCCTGGGCATGCAGGCTGCAAAGCCCGCGTTCATGTTTGGGGAATCCAGTAATGAGGCATTCCATGGTATTTGCGACATGGCTCCAGAATTTTGTTTTTTTTTCCTGAATTTTCATTAAATACCTGGTGGATATGTTAGTTGACATCCAATAGTTACTGAAAAATGTATTTTGGCTTCATGCATCATTGCACTCATGGCAATTATGTACCGTTGTCTGTTTCATGACTGTGACTGGCATCAACATATGGAATTTTGTTTAAATTTCATTTTTCAAGTTAGTCATGCCAGCCATTGGATTGGATGCGTGCATTTACGTTGTATAACAATTTTGTACATGCTTATAGATATGAGGCTGAAAGTCTTGATATTTGAAATTAAAATGACATATGTCTTATTAAAACATATGTAGCCATCTCTCTCACAAAGCAAATGTATCCATAATATTGATCAATACAAGTTTTAGTGGTAATTAATTGATATTTATATAGAGACAAAAGTGTCCTGTCTGTAACATTTTGCCCTGTCCTGTCCATAATGCACATTGACATCCCTGTCAAATTCATCTGTTCAGATATTTTTCTTTGAAAATTCCTAAATAATATTGCTTTGATATAAGGGCACATCACTGAATGGCTGAATTTGAAGAATATCACCTAAATGAAGAGAATTTTGATTTAACCATTAAAAAAACCCATGTCCCAATCTGTCCTGTCTGTAACAGTTTTTCTTTTATGTAATTAAGTGCATTAATTACCATCAATGACATTCATTTTTATATCACCTGAAGTACTCCCAGAGTACTTCAAATTCAGCCTAAAACAATTCAAAGGACCAACCTATTAGTAGCTGCAATGGAATTACTTCTCTAAATGTCCTGTTCTTAACAAAATGAATACCACGGAATGCCACTAATACCATCTTATTTGGGTGATATTATCGGGTTGCGACAAGATGACGACCCACAAATGGATGGAAGTTCCACACAGATTTGTGTGACTAAATTCTTCAAACAACCCATTATTACTTTTATTTAGACTGGAGGATTCCATTAGTCCTGGGGACAGATTTAACATCTGGAAATGAGATTGAATAACAAAAATTTGGAGACAGACAAATTAATCACCCCTGCCTCCCAGCCAAATTGGTCAATTATCTGTCTAAATACTGTACAAGATATCTCTTATTTCTACTGAAGCCTTCTGTTAGCAAGCCCACATTCCTAAGGCAACATATGGCTCATTAGACTCCGTTCCTGCAGGTCTCCAGACTGGAAGTATTGATTGATTTATTATTACACATCATTGCAGTCTCTCAGAACAAGATTTTTTTTTATTTTTTGGAGGAAATGCAACTGAATAGGAAGTATAATTTATATGATAATGTACACCATTAAATTAATGCTTGGCATGAAATAATATAGACTAAAACCTTTGTTATATTTAGAATATAAGTTGGCCAAACGAATTCCAATTAATCACTTTGAACATTTGTAAACACTTAGCCTAAATATTTGCTAGTACACCATCATAACATCTTACCGTATGCAGGATAAATGTAATTGAACGCATTTTCCCACTTGAAGTCTCATCAAAGTCATAAACGTAATCATGGGTTAAAGTGAATATAAAAGACTTTATTTGTTCTGGACATAGATACTGGTTATCAAAATCAGGCACGTAATTTGAATTGATTATTTATTGTAAAAATGTAAATTTATGGGTCCTTCAGTGTAAAAAGTAGGCCTATATAATGCAGCACATTAGAAATACTGACAAAAAATCGTTTCAAAAAACCAACCAGAATTTCAGCCGTTGTACACAGAGAATAAATGTCATCAGAACAATATTAGACGCAGGGGGCTTTTCTCAAAAAAGTACATTTCAAAAAATACTGACCCGCTGACAGCGCGAGCCGCTGTGCCCAAATATTGTCATCATGATCGCTCACAGCCGCCACCCCACCCCGGCAGCGCTGCCGCTGTCAGTTTCGCCGCTCATTGGTTGCTCCACCGGAGCTCAAACGGGGAAGGACTCTATACTGTCCGGATCTGCGACTCTCCCGCGCGCCTTTCCCTCCCGCACACGCTTCTCATCTCCCAACATCAAATTCGCGTTATTAATCAGCCCCTATAGCACTGCTCACATCGTCGACGAGGCAGAATTACGAACAGAGGAAAGGGGGAAACGTGGGAAAGAAATGGCTATCTGACGAGACCGCTGTCCAACTTAGAGCCAAACAGGGTGAGTTCGACGCTCTGGAGATTGTTGACATACTTTTACTCGGGATTCCAGGTCGTTTTGCTCACCATCGTCTACCCATGCCACCTCCACCCGCAGCCGTGCCACATCTTAGCGCGAATAGTGCACACGTTGCGCTTGGGCGCGCTCTGAATTGCCTCCCCGCCGGCCGGCCCGGGTACAGGCGGCCCTAAACCGCGCCCTCATTAGTCTCGGTCAAAGCGGGGGCAATCACCTTCCCTACAACCTGAGCCTGGAAGTGCTGGCGCGAGAGCCGCCGCACGGGGACCCCGAATAGCTCTTCACGCGCGTTTGTCAGACATTCGTCGCTGGGAGTCTTCGCTGCGCTCGCATTCCTACAGAGCCGCGACGAACTAATACAAGTGGAATGCATTGCTTTTTTTTTTTTTTTTTTGTAAATGCCGTTTCTGAACATTTTAAAGCAAGGAGAACCGCTGAAAATACAGGTAAATATTATTTGTTGCCTTGAAACGAGAATGTGGTTCCAGTGCAGCTACTTTTAAATCTACTTCGAAATGAGAGATTGCTGACCAAAGTTTGAACATGGAGTGGGCACAATCCACCGTAGCGTGCCTTAAAACTTAAATTGTGTGCATGTAGTTGATATGTAGCCAACATACAAAACTCAAGTGCAGACCAAATAATTGCACTGGTTCGCCTCTCACGCGAAATTAAATGAAAATGAGAACACGTGAACGACAGAAATATGCTATCAACTTGGTCTTGACGCTGAGCAGCTGGGAACACCCTAATCGCTAGATCAATCATGTTTGAGCCAGTCGCACAAAAAATACGCAGTGGTTTTTATTCGTCTCGTAATTCAGAGGTAGATTATTTAGCCACGGGCAAACCAAGTTGAATCACTAAATTTCTTATTCAACAAGTAACTCTGCGGGTCATTAATTTATTTTCGGCACGTGTGAAGAGGGAGTGAGACGGTCAGGGATAAGCAGAGAGCGAGTGCGCATGACTATGGCTAGAATGTTCCGTGCCTTTCAGATCAGATGCAAACCCGACATATCTTAAGTACATCGGCCGTTATTATAAAATGCACTGCAGCATGTTGCATTTGTAGCTCATAACTGGAGCAAATGTAAGTTTATTTATATTCAAGAAGAATGGCAGTTATTTTCGCTTTTGCAAATTTAAGTGCTATTCTCGTTATCAAGTCCTAAGTTAAGTCATGCGGCGTGAGTTAGGAAGCTAGACGAGAAAGGCGTGATTTTTCATATTTTTCATTGAAAATCCTATTCATGTCCTGCGTAGTATAAGGAAGAGACTTTAATTCGGATGTTGCAGAAGTAGTACAGAACTCGCATTCGCATCATCCTACTGCCAACTGTAGGGACACTTCACGGCGATGATACGCCAGCAAGCAACATTTTTTAAGTCTTCTGTTTGTCCTCTCATGTGCTTTTCTGATCTGACAACTGAATGTGATTGGAGGATGGGCCGCGAGCTTACCGTTGTGTATCTCTTCCCTGACTGAAGCGGACTTGTTTTGTATTCCCGTCACAGAACTCCCGTGCTTTTCACTGAGGCTACCCTAGTTTTGTTCACGGGACGGACCGATAGGTAATATTCTGGCCAAACTTCCGGCTGTGCATTTGATCTGAGCGCCTGAGTGTTATGGAAAAACTTAGCAAGTACCAAAAAGCAGATTTTGAGAAAAAGACAGAAAACTATCCCTCTGGGTTTAAGCTCTTGTATGACAACGAAACTGACTTGGCACTTATTTGTTCATTTCATAATAATAAATATTTAGGGAAGATTTTTTTTTTTGTCCGCATCCATGGCAATATGGTGACAAGGTTTCTCCATGCGGACTAACCTGACAGATTGTGTAATAGGTATGCTGCTTCATAATTGGCTAATTCAACATGCTAAATTTTGCCAAAACAAAAATGAGAAAATTTAATGCGGGAAAAACCCAAAAGTATTCACTTGCTAGGTTTTTGCTTCAGAAACTATTAAATACAGATGACTTGTTTGGTTTTGCTTCTGCAAAACATAGGGAATCAGGGATTATTTTGTTATGTATCTTACTACATGCGATGAGGCAAAGCCTGGTAAGTACAAAAATAGGCCTAACTCACTTTCGACCGAAATTAGACTTAGTAGGTTTTTCCATAACACTCAAGCCGTTTGATTAGTGTTGCTTTCTTACAAAGTTTTGCTTTGTAGTCATTGTGGCGTGTGCCAGCACTGTGAGGGGCACGATGCCTCAGAGAGGGCATATTGCATTAGAGTCTTCTTCACTTTTATTGCAGCGCTCAGTGTGCCACAGCTCAAGACTTTCACGTCTTCTGAGATTATTCGGGCCCTTGACTGCTGCCTATTTCTCTGCCAGTCTTTCACTGAGAATGAAATCCAGTGATAGCTGTGTAGCCATCAATATTGCCACTTGACGACCACTGCTAACTCTTCTTCTCGTTCTTCTTCTTTTTCTTCTTTTTGTTCATGTTATCATTTGACTGCAATTTTCAAGATATCAACCCCAAAACACCACCACAATATGCGGCGCAATACCAGCGTCTGTGCTTGTTAACCGATAGTTTAAGATATAGTTCCCAATAATTTCTATATTTAAGAATTTTCCAAAAGAATGAATGGTGGAATTTTACACTTTTTGAGTCTTCTAATATCACATTGTAACCCAGCTCCATCAGGCACTCTCGCAATCCCTCAGTCCACAAAAATTTCCCTACCCTTAGGTGGTTTTAATTGGCGATCGTGTGTGTGTGTGTGTGTGTTTGTGTATATATATATATATATATATATATATATATAGAAGCTGTATGTTTGTGTTCATGCCAATTGGCTAAAAGGGGGCTTGGCAACGGTAGTGGTTTATTGCAATATGGCACATATCCTCTGAATGGATTTACAGACTCGTACAAGATTTTTTGGGAAAGTTGGCCGTGTGCCCAAAGACTGCTGATTACCTGTTCCTCCCAATTGGAAAAAAGGGGGTGTGGTAGTGGGCGTGGCTTACAAAGAAAGGCGCATAATCTCTGAATGGATTCATGTAACAGGGCTAAATTTTATAGAATGACACAAACAGGCAGATACATGCGCGCACACACACACACACACACACACACACTGCTTTGCCATGTTTCCCTTTCATAACTCCTGAACTGTTTGTCGTAGACACTTGTGAGAAACATCATGGCTCTTTGCAGAGTTCCGTTTTCATTGTTGTGTTAACCACGCCCCCATACTTCAGTCACGCACTCTGCCATAACTCATGAAACGTGTCTCGTAGATACCTGTGGGAAGCAAAATTTGTCTCAGCGGAGAATTCCTGTTTTAGTACTGCGAGTTAGCCCCGCCCCTAGCTGGTGTCCTTTCATATTTCATTATCCCTTTGTTGTAGGCCTTTTGAGTCATCCGTAGAGTTCTAAAACAGTAGACGGATGTGACTAGTGCGTGGATGTGTCAAAATGTCGGCCATATTGGGTAAGACTTTTGCTGCCTTTTACCATTGGCCTGCCTGTGTAGAATTCTATGGTCTTCTTTTTCTGATGTCACTGCCTTTCACACTAAAGGTCCAGTTTTGCCTAAGATGGCGCCCATTATTACAAATTCAGGATAACATGACCCTATGACATCATCCTTTCTACTGTTTTCAATTCTATGGAGTCATCATTGGATAAAGTGGAGTTAATTTTTCATTGGTGATGGTTTTTCCGGCCCCCGATTGTTCATCCATGCCCTCTATCATGACTTATGAACCGTTTTTATACAATGTATTGGGAAGCACAGGTTCCTTTTGCAGTGGAATGGCATAACCCTGCCCCCATAATTAACCAGGCCCCCTTCAATAACTCATGAATCGCTTATCGCAGACAGTTAGACATTTATAATAACGTGTAATGAGTAAGAGTAGTGTAATATTTTTGGTCTGTGTCTTATTCTGTTGGTTCATATGTTAATTAATCCACGAAATCTGTCTTCTCATTGGTCCGTAAAACTGGCCCACCTTATTGCAACCAAAGCTTTTTACCTATGAGGCTGAAAGGTGTCCCTGGGGTCAAGTGTTTGTGTGGTTTTGTGTGTGTATGCATGCATGTGTAGATGCATTCACATACATGGTTGCAGCTATTGCGAACTTACACTTGTTTTTTTCAAATTTTTTCAGTGCTGAAAAATGTCTTTGCCGTGTCCTGGAAGGCAAATCCGATAACGCTCAGCCAATTATTCTTCTTGCCTTAATGAAGCAGATTGAATCCTTGATAGACATGTCAGAGTTAAATATCATAATTATACTTATCATGTAACTTGCTTTTAACATTACTTGAGATCTAATTATTGCAACCCCAAATCAGAAGGTGGGATGGTATGATAAAATGATATTAGATCTGAAAGCAGTGCTCTGTGAATTATCTTTGACCTCTATTAGGTTGAAAACAGTACAACAGCACGTTATTTGATGTTTCACCTCATGAATCTTCTTGATTTTTTCCAAATAAGTACGTTTCAATTTCAATTCTTGCAACAGTTATGAAAAAAGTTGGGACTGTAAAGAATTTACTACTTTGTTTCGCTACCATTGCCTTTCACGATACTGAATACATTTTTGGGGTATAAAGACGTCAAGTGATTCAGCATTTCAGTGTAATTTTGTCCATTTATTTCTGCAAACCATTCTTAAGATGTTGTTGCATTTTGCGTTTATGCAGCCATGCCTTTGTAATGCGTGGAGAATGCAGTTATAGGTTGTCTGGTTGAAATATGCATGGGTGTCTCTGGAAAAGATGTTGCCTTGAAGGCCACTAATGTTGCTTCAAAATCTCTGTGTACTCTTCCGCAGGTTACCCTTTCTGAGGGCACTTACACAACCACATACCTTGACAGAGCGTGGCTTTTGGACTTGTTTCTGGTAGCAGTCTGGATGGCCCTTTTCTCCTTTGGTCTGGAGTACAGAATGTCAATTTCCTCTAAAGAAGACCTGAAATATTGTTTCCTCTGAACACAATACTTATTTCCATCAGGTGATATTGTATTGCAGATGCCTTTTGAGACCAGAGAAGTCGACAGAACTTCTGGACATTGTTAACATAAGGCTTCCTTTTGGCACAGTTCAGTTTTACCTAGCATTTGTGGATGTAATTACATTTTGTAGTACTTGAAAAAGGTTTTCCAAAGAATTCTTCAGCCTGTGTGGATCTCTTATAGATAAATGATAGTTTTTGCACAATGTTGTCTGAGTGATTGCTGATCACGGGTTTCCAGCTTAGGCTTGTGCCCAATGCCCTTTACACACAGGAATTCCTCCAGATTCTTTGAATTTTTAAATTGTTTTGCAATGTAAATGGTGTAATTTCCAGATCCCCTCCAATCTCTTTTTGAGGAACATTTTTAAACCCTTCAATGATATTTTTTCTCACTTTTGTGGGGCAAATTGGCAATCCCTGGCCCATCTGGACACTGTTTTTGTGTCAAGTTCGTTATTGTCCAGAACAGGAATCAATGCGGAGTCAGACTTGCAATACAACTGGTCATTTATTGGCAGCAGCACGGTAATGACAGGGATGGAACCCAACAGGCGGGGACGGAACCCCGGAGAAAAGGAGACACAGTTCAGCACAGGTGTTATAGGCAATACTTGGGCTGCAATTGCCGGCACTGGTCTGCCCATGAAGAGGCGAATGGTTGCTCAAGAGGAGCTTGGTCCCATACCTGGACGGGGATCAGAGTTGAAAGCTTGTTCCTGACAATCTTGACAAAGAGCACAGACTGGGAAGGGTTAGCAAGGTTGCAGTCCCTGTCCTGGACCCTGAATAGATTTGGAAGCTTGTTCTTGAAAACTGGAGTTGAATTAAGATAATTTGAACTTGGTTCCAATCCTTGACTCTGATTAGGATTGGAAGCTTTTTCGAATTAACTAATGACTAATGCTAGTCCTGAATTTTCTCCATCCCAGTGTTTTTTGGAAAGCATTTCAGGCCTGAATGGCAGGAATGGATGCATTTTTAACACAAAATGAAGTTGACCAGACAAATATTAAATGTCTTGTTTTTATATTGTTTGCAATTAAATTTATAGTCGAAATAAATTTCGAGATCGTTGATTTCTGTTTTGTGTGCATTTTCCATATCCTTCTCATCTTTTTTTCTGGGGTTGTATTATTATTATTAGTGTTGTTGTTGTTGTTATCTATGAGATATCGCTTCAGTGCCAGAGGCATGTTGTTAAGCTGTGTGGTCGCATTCCCAAACTCGCATGAATGCAAGAAAAGCCCCACGCAATTGAAGAATTATCACATATGATGCATATCTTTCATGATTTATATTATTTAATATGTACAGTATGTACATTTCATTGACTTAATGGGATTTACTTCTTTTAAATCAACTAAACATGAAATTAGTTAGACTACATAATACGAAGATGGTCCTACATGCGTTCCTGTTGGTGGTTGAAAATAGGTGCTCAAACACTAATTACCAACGCGATGGAATCATTTGTAATGTTATTTTCAAATGTTCAGTTAATGATACATGATGCAGCATAGATAATGAAACAAACACATTGCCTGCGAGTAGCCTATTTTTGTTTTTCGTGAGAAAAAACAAGATAAAAATGCAAGAAAAATATTGGTAATAAAGCAGCAATAATTCTGGAGTTTTCTTCAGAAACTACAGCTTTATAGATGATTTCTGTTCCTTGTGTGTGTGCAAGGTGAGAGAGAGAAAGAGAGAAAGCAGGATAATGGGTTATCATAAATTATTTGTGAAATTTCTATAGGGAAATAACATCTTCATAAAAGGTTTTTTTGTTTGTCTTTCAGTGTAATGTTAGACTTGGCAGGTGTTTCTTCACGTTCAATTAAAACTGCTCACATAGGGCTGCAGGGTTGGCTTGCTTGCTAAAGGTGGTGCTTGCAGTGTAGAGCAACCACTGCAACATTGGTTTGAATGCCATTGTCGCCTGTGGCCAGTAGCCTTTTGAAAGCAGCACATAATTGAGCTGCGCTCATGGAGCGCAAGTACCTCCGCCAATGTACTCGATGTTATTTTTGCCAGTATTAGCTAGCAACTCCTGTGTTTATGCAGTCCTGTAGTCTTCGCGCAAATATGTTTTTAATGTGTTTTTGACCTTTTGCATGCCCTTGACCTTAACCTTTGACCTTGACCTCTCAAAATCGAATCACCTCTTCCTTGAACAATACTTAATCATTCCACCAATTTGAGGAAAATCCATCCATAGCTTTTTGCTTAATCCTGCTTACAAACAAACCAACAAACCAACCAACAGACAAACGGTAATGATCACATAACCTCCTCCAACTTTGTTGGGCGGAGGTAATTAGCTTCGCGCTGCTCTGGGAAATGGGATGTACACAGTTGGCTTATTACTCAAGTGCCTCCTGCTGGCCATCTGGGGGCTTGTCAGTTGCATTCTGATCTAGCACTTGTTGGAACTTCCTCCACCCTCGTTTTGAGCTTGTGAGATTCGAAGCTACGAGTGAACAGAAGCAGGGTTTGACAGGCGCTTGTTTTTGAGGAGAACCGCGAACAGTCTGTCGTCTCCTGGGATGGATGTACACTTGTACGTTGTTCGATGATTGTGTATTTCAGATTTGGGTGGGATTAGAGATATCAAAATACAAAACCCCATCAGAAAATAACCTAGGGTTGTGTAGTATCAGATTTAAGAATTATTTAATGTTGCTTCACCTAAAAAAAAAAAAAGAAAATATAAAAGAAATGGATTGTTGGCCATCTTGACCTGAAAGCCACAAGTGTTAACTGAATATAACAGATCTGCAGCATCTGTGACAGATTTATAGCCCCTTGTGTGCTTGTGAATCAGGCGAAGTCGGAGAGAAACGCTCCTCATCCTGCTGTGGAAACAGTAAACAGCCTGTATTTGTTAAACCCTTCGAGGTGTGAGATCACAGGTATCGGATTTGAATATTCCTCATGGATTATCACTCCTGTGGTGAGTTTAGTTGTTACTCCTGTCAGCTGAAGAACTATGGAGAACAATGGAGCCCACACCAGCACATTTTTGAAACCTTAACTATTGTTTACATGTGACAGACACCACATATATAGACAAAATATTATACTTTTTATAGTTTTTTTTTTTTTTGTCCTCCGGTTTGGAGAGCACACTCGATTAATGATTTGGACCTCACCCCACCCAATATCGAATTGCATACACTGAACGTGTTTAAAGTGCAATTCATCAAATTTTCTCAAATAAGAACTAATCTGGGATACATTTGACCGAACAGTTCTTGAACGGTATCCTGCTGATTAAATGTCCCAAATTTGCAGCTTATTTTGGAAAATGAGCCTTTTATTGAGGTCAGAGCGGAGATGTCCAAAGACAAGATGAAGATTGACCCGAATTTGCCAGTTAGCAGATGCGATAACGGGAGACGTTCCAAACGCAGAAGTCAAGCTGAAAAAAATGGGGAAACGAGATAATCTCTTGAGCTTTAAAAAAAATTGGGCTCTGCTGAATATTATCAGAAGAGGGGAATCATTCAGTGAAATTTCCTTTGATTTGAGCCTTGCTTTAGAATGTTGAAAAGAAAGCAGTTCTTCAAATGTTTTTGAGTCTAGTTGTGATGTCAACGTGCAGTGAGCTTGATCATTGACAGTCCTGTTTTACTGAGTCGATCATCTCTATGTTCTTCACATCGAAAGTTCAAAATTTATTACCCTTCACTACGAAGCCAGCTTGTTGATTTATTTGGATATTCATGAAGAGCGGGTGTGTGCCCAAAACCACTGACACATGCAAAGCTGGCTGAGCAACACAGGCAGGCAGCAACAGAGCCAGCTGTTTCCACCTGGATCATGCTGGGATCGTGAAGCAGTGAGGACACTGGGATGTGGGAGGACCCCGCCATCTGGTTGGGCATGAATCATCCCTGCCTCAGGTGCTGAGGGTGTGGTGGGGCTGACCTTTGAACTCTGACCTCAAAGGGAGCATGAAGCTGGCCAGTTGGCTGCTGTGTACAGGTGTGTGTTGTTCTTGTGTTCTTGCCATAGACTGTATAAAAAGATTGACGAAGCTACCGTGACGTCACCCATTGGTTCCAGCATACCATAAAGGAAGCCTCGATTTTGACAATTTGAATTGCACCATGTTGTCATTTTGAAACCGGATGTGACTTCTATTGGACGGTAGCGTGTATTGAAGATCCGGGGAGGACCGTGGCTCTGGATCTGACCGTATCGGACGAGGACCAAAGGATAGCCACACCCCTAAAGCATATTCTGGCTTAATCCTTTATTCTAGTCTATATGGGACCATAATTTACAAAAATTAACATCATGATATATCGAAGGAGACTTGAAACTTGCTATAGCTACCATAAAATAATGTGAAAAATCATTATTTAAATGAAAAATCAGGTGGGAAAGTAGGGTCATTTTCTCATAGACTTCTATAGCATTTAACTTCTTTCTGCAACCACCGACGTCGCCATCTGCTAAATAGAATTAAATTAAATAGAATGCCATTTTACGGTACTTCCGCATGGACTTCATTTCTCAGACCAGGGTTCTGTGTTAATCTTTTTATACAGTCTATGGTTCTTGAATATGTGATTGTGTGCATGTGTGTGTGTATTAATATATGCATACTAGGTGTGTACAGTGATGCCATTATCTTTATCCGTGTAGGCAACAAAATTATCTGTTTGTATCTGTATCCGGATATGAAACCGGAAGTGGGTGTGGTTTGTCGCAGACGCTTTGACAATTTAAATATTAACGGCTGATTTCACAGAAGCTTTTAAGGTTTACGCGCGGGTAACTTTCTTAATCGCGCGTTTAGCATGCTTTAATTTAAATCACCGTTTCACGAGGTGCAACTGTCCGCGTGCGTCTAAATATTTTAAACGCCTGCGGTCAAATAACAGAAGAACACTTAAACCCTCGTGAGGGTACGTTTAACTCGCGAAAACTACTACCACAGATTGATTTGCACCTAAATGAGTGACGCTGACCTGTCTTCATCTTGTTGCCTGGTAGATTTTGAGCAAGGCTTGCTTTTTCTTGAAAAGAAATGCATAAATGAAATGAACGCATAAATTAGTTGCTTTCCTCTGTTTCTTATGCGTTTAATAGAGGGGTTTTGCAAGGCCACGTTTCCCGTTTACATGTACGTTTGCATTTTCTACGAAGTCTACCGTGAATGAAGTCCGAACTGCATTTTTACTCTTCACCGATAATGAAAGCACAAATGAATGTACGGAATCACTATGCCGAGGATGAAACAATCTTGGTGAAGGATGTGTGTGACGTCAGCATCTTGCTCACGTCTACCGGATTCACGAAGAAAGTTTGAGAATCTTTGAAGCGAAGTGAAATTCTCGCCACGTTTTTTTTTTTTTTTTTTTTTTGCCTACATCACTGTGCGAAATGCGTGTCCACAACACAACTATCCTTACATACGGGGTTATTAACCGGTAACGACAATTGAAAATGCCCATTATGCAATGGCAGGTTGTCATAATTTGACCGCACCTATTTAATCTGAGGGTTTAAACGCAAGGTTATCCACAAGCAGCTAAACGTGCGATGATCCCATCTCAAGAAATGGTGTTTAAACGTTTGTTTAGCTGTCCACCTACAATGGCATTTTAACATGCGTTTAAAATTTAAACGCATGTTAGTTATACGCACGCTAAAATGCTTCTGTGAAATCGGGCAGAGATGTTCCGGGGGGCCTTGTTTGAGAGAACAGATGTGCAACTGGATCACTTTAGCGTTGTTTCCCCGTTAGTCGCGACTCCCGAATGATGACGCCAATATTCGTATGGATTCGTTATCTGTCAATTTTGCAATATCCGTGTTTTCCCGAATGCTATATTCGGCTTCGGGTACATCCCTAATGCATACAGTGCCCTCGACTAATATTGGCACCCTTGGTAAATATCCGCCCAAAAGGCAATGGCAAAAAATAATGCGGATGCTTTTAATTCTTCCAGTCGTGCATTCAAAATATTAACAAAAACCTAACCTTGAGTTTACAGAAAATCATTGAGGTAAAAACAATATTCTCAGAATACATACGTTTTCTAAAAACATGTTACACAAAATCTTTAACCCCACTGCGCATAACAGACGCTGACGTCCACAAAATTACGAAATTTAATTGGTAACTAATTCTGTAATTGAATTTCGAAATGAAACAAGTGTCTTGCTTCATTGAAATATTTTTTCCAGTCTTTGTGATGGAAATCTCGAGTCATAAAGCCTTAAATCGGGTCAGGCACTATGGGTCAGGATAAGGATTGGCATTATTTGGAATATGCGTAGCGGGGTTAAGAGAAATCCAATTGCAGTTTATTATCATTCATATTTTATTTTCATAAGTTAACTACGATGATGAGGAAAACTTAAATGGTCAGCTGTGGCATCATATTTCTCTGGGTGATAAAAATGAGGTGATACACAGGTCTATTTCCATCATTCATCACCATGATCAAGATAAACGCTTAAAACAAAACGGTGCAACAGAAAGTTGTTGAGCTTCAAAAATGTGGAAATGGTGAAAAAGAATAGAATCGCAAAAAAGTTGAAATTACCCATTTTAACTATCAGGGCAATAATAAAAAAAAGTTTGAGGCGTATGGCAGAGTTTAAAATCCACCTGGAAGAGGATGTGTGCCAATTTTGAATGCAAGTGCTGTAAGGTGGAAGGTTCAAAAGTGGTGAAGGACACTTCAAGGATCACTGTCGCAGAATTTCGGGTTTTAATTATGTCTTGGGGTCCTAACCTCATGATAGCCAATAGGACAAGATTCAGAGTTTTTTATCTAGGCAAAGGGAAGCTGCACAAAGTATTAATTGAAGGGGTTTTGGTGGATTGTGTTTGAGAGGGTTGTTGAACTCATATAAACTCCCAGATACTCTGCATAAGTTCGCTTATATTTCTAAAACAGAGGGAAGGGATCATGATACATCCCCAACTGGATGTAAGCCCTTAAATATCTGTATTGTTGCTCAGGGTATGGGATATGTGCAACTTGGCACAAAAATGTTTTTTTTTTTTTTTTTGGTCTAAAAGTCTATATAAAGCTTATGCATGGTGTGAGATTTTTGAAGTTTGGTACAGGACTGTCTCTCAGCCAGCCATAGTACAACTCATTAATCCAACCTGAGATCTGGATACTCAGTCTTAGGGTCTGTCAAGTGGACCATCATTCTTTGTTAGAAGAAAATTCCCACAGCTCCACTTCACTGAAAAATAAAAAAAAAAAGAAATGTATCCGGCTGCAAAACATTTTTGAGTTTGCTCAACTTCTATTTCCAGTGGTTGCATAAGCTCATTTTTGAAAGTGCTTAAAATATGAAGTTGAGTCAACTCAAAAATGCTTTGCTTTGGGTTGCTTTACGTCTTTATGTTGAGTCAACTTTTTATTTTTTGCAGTGTAATCGTGGCACATATTTTTGAAAAAAAATTTCTTTTATGAAGGTAATTGATTTTTTTCCATCAATAATTGTGTTTCACTTAACATGTTTCTTGTTTAAATGTTTAAATTGAATATCAAGATAATAAACTATAAAGGCATTAATTCATTACCAGTTTTGTTCATATTTACCGAGGGTGCCAGTAAGACTGAACAGGTGTGTGCCAGATGAATGTTTGAATAGCTGGACCCCAGGGCTCTAAACTGATTGACTCTGTGCTGGGCTGATTGCTTCCCTGCCTGAAATGAGAAATGCCTGTTTAATGTTACCTGTCATTTTGTATAGTTCACCAGATTTCAAAATTAAGGTTGAAAATATATATATTTTTCCCCTGCTGGTATGCTGCCTGCTCGTCTTGTCTGAAATCAAAGGTTTGTACCCACCTGAGAAGAGAAGGCTCAGTAATCTTGGCGTCTTGCTTGGGATGGCATCAAAGCGTTTCAATCTGTTTGAAGGCATAGCTCTGTCTCAGCAACCTATTAAAAATCAGAAACTGACGTGCCGTCTTGAATTTTTTTTTTTTTTTTTTTTTTAGTGCAGATAAGCTTCACAGCACCTCATGAAGGGCACGTGCGTGTTTTCAAGAAAGGAAACAAGTTCTGAAATTACTTTTTCACCCCTCAGCCCCAACTAAGGGGCAGAGGGGTATTGTCGTCCCCTCTGCAGACGGGCGGGCGGACGGACAGCGGGCGGGAAAATCTTGTCCAGACCGTTTCTCTGTAACCACTCGGGCGAGGAACTTGGTTTAGCACATGTGTACTCACTTTAGTGGGTTGGCGTGACCTTTGACCTTGGCTCAGTGACCTTCACCTCTAAAACTTTGTCTGGGCCATTTCTCTCAAACTGCTTGGGTTAGGAGCTTGATTTAGCATATGTGGACTTGCCTTCATGGGTAGGTGTGCCTCTTCCAGGTTTTGTACCACAAAGACCTTTCACTATGGCTCAAACACCTTCACCTTTGTGTCAGTGTGTTGGGGCTGAGGGGTATTGCCTTTGCCCCCGGGAAACACATTTTCTTTTTGATTGCAGTCTTTATTTGCTGTCTGTTTGCTTGGCTACCTTTCGCTAATGGCTCGCAATCACAATACCTAACTGCCTCTGTAAGTCATTATCAAAGCCTAATTATTTGTTTAGGCAAACACTGACTGAGCATGAGGCATTGGCGGAGTATTTTAAGACTTTTCATGTCACGCTGACAGCGGCCTCAAACGTACTGATTTTATGGCACTCAGAAAAAATCCCATCCTCACGGCCACATCCCATAACATTTTATTCTCATACAGATATCGAACCACTTGTCACACACTCATTTTTCTTTTTTCATTGATCCAGCCATCTCTTCTCTCTGTTGAAGGCAGTTACTCTTTTGTATTCAAAAAATAGTGGAGTGACATTAACGGAAAAAAAGTGCGGCCCGCTGATTTAAATGTAAATAACTTCGTAATCCGGGGACCTTGGCGAATTAAGCGCTCAACACTTCGCATGCTGGACACGCCCGATTAAGGTTATTGAGTTTAATTAGGCTTGTACTTTGAGAAATATAACTTTGGGGGGTTTTATGTCTGAGAAGAAACGGGTGTTAAAGATGCTTGGGTTTGGCTTTAGCTTACAGCAGCAATGTGGGCCTTCAGCAATGGCTCAGGGCAAATCTGCCATTTCAGAAAGGTTGAATTTATTCCTTATGCAACAGGCTGAATGAGGGTGATTCTGTAATGCCCAGCTGTGAGGCTGGATGCAGACGTCTCGTAGGTTTCGTTGTGAAATAGGGCGCTCAGCTTTTGTTTTTCTGCAGCTCGTCAGACGCAATCACCTCAGCAAGGGCGTGATTTATTCAGAATAACAAACGTGCCTATGAGACCTCTTCTATAATATTGGCATAACAACATCTATCTCTGCATCTCAATTCCCCCAATGTTCAGACCGAAATTATGGCTTTATCTTTCAGCCGCATGCATTACTGAGTCATTGGCTCTTACAGCTATACCCCAGAAGATTACTCCCATTTTTATAACCTAAATACAGCCTTGTCCACCTCTATCTCCACAAAGACACATGCCTCAGTATGTACTCGCACACTTACAGGCAGGCTGGCACACATATGCATAAGCACTCAAATACACAGTGTCTTCAAAGGACTTAAAATTTCTCATTTTCCATTAAACTTGGCAGGTTTTCTCCAGGGCCTGATGGGAAAACGCTGAGATTCTGTTGAATGGGGGCGATTTCCAATCCCAAAATATACACACAGATGGGCAGGCACCAGTTCTACATCTCTAAATCAGTTTTTCTCAAACTCGATCCTGGGTTCCCTCCTGTGTGTGCTGGTTTTGTTCCAGCCACAGTGGATATTTCAGTCAAAACATGGTTGGAAAAGGTAAATAACAGCTGTAGACATAGCATGAACCTAATTAAGACATAGTAACAGCATGTTATAATCCTACGATTGCAACTGTAGTTGGAGCAAAACCCAGCACACCCAGGCAGGCCCCAGGACTGAGTTTGGGAACCACTGCAATTGACTACAGGCCAGGGCTGCCCAGTGCTGTTCCTGGAGATCTGCCGTCCCACAGGTTTACTCTCCAAGCCTAAGCTTGCACACCTGACTCTACTAATTAGAGGCACAACAGGAGGTGCGCTTGCTGCAATGATTGGCTGTACAGATGCTTGTATGAGACTGAACTTGCGCATCTGGGCTGGAATCCAAACATCAGCCATCAATTTCGACATCTTGAAGCGTACTGCTTCAGTAGTCTTGATATCCACCATGGCAAGTCGTGCAGCATTTGCTGCTTTTGTTGTGATTCTCGCAGTGAAGCCAGAAAAGCAGATTGCTTCTGCGGAAGGTTGAATAAAACATACATTTGAAAAATTGGAGTTTATGACTCACAACATCCTAACAACATTGAACATCTCTGGAAGACTGAAAAGGTGTTTTTCTAAATTAGGTTTTCAGGGTTCAACACCTAATCATTGCAGGTGAGTCCACATAGTCAGCCACACAACCGCAATAGCCTCTGAGGAGTTGCGGTCGACGGAACCACGGACTTGATCTCGAGACGTTATCATCACTGGAACCTCATGTGGCCAGACATCTGAGCCAGTTCAACAATTTGGCTTACGGCCATTTCCCATTGTGCATCGTAATTTACCCACAAATTAGTTAAACCATCTTAAATCAACTACAGCAGGTGAAAGAGCCTAGGGTCCCCCGTGGTTGAATGAGCTGTGCTTTGTTAAGGCTCATTTACGTACAAAAATAGATGCGTCCATTCAAAACGTTGTAAACGTCTCTGCCCACATACTTTCATGCGTCTTTTGCGTTTGCATGGATGTTCAGCAGTAAATCCACTAGGGGGCAGCTCAGAGTGAAAAGTTTCATTTTTTTTACACCATTTTTAAAGGGGACCTCGGATGCTATATTTCCAAGGTTATTTTTTGATCTTGGACTCCCCTAGAGTACTCCTGATCATTCAAAGCCCAGACAGGGTCCTTATTTAGCTCATACTGCCATCCTCAAAAAACCCCATTTGTAGTCCATTGTAGTCTCTGCCTGAAACGCCTCATTGGGGTGGCTCTTCCGCTATGGCCCCCACTCCCCGTGTGCCCACTTTCCTCTGACTGGCCAGCTCTGTGGAGGGCGGATCTAGGCGGGACGAGGCAGCTGAACGCAGTTTCCGTGTCTCAGAGTGAAACGTGAGACG
This sequence comes from Gymnothorax javanicus, assembly GCA_029692085.1. NCBI lineage: Eukaryota > Metazoa > Chordata > Actinopteri > Anguilliformes > Muraenidae > Gymnothorax > Gymnothorax javanicus. The sequence goes on from CM056198.1 coordinate 18,849,570, forward strand.
CGTCTGCCAACTGAGCTAAGGAATCAGCGGGGAAATTCTGCAATCAAATGCAGTACATGTGTATAAGTCTAATGAAATTAACTAATAAACGCAGCGGCGAAAGTGGAGGACGCAGTGCGAAAGTCTGGCAGCTCAAGCACGAATTTGCTATCGGCTACAGTTTGCTACGGCAACAGTTGGGGAGTACCGCGGTTTTTCTACTCCTAGCTAGGATGCAGGGGAAGCTAGAATCCACCCCATATAGACACATTTGTAGAACGGGTCGACATGCCCAAGTGTAGACCGGAGACCGTAGAAATCCGGTGGGTCTGAGTTTAGAGGGAAACATGGACAGTGAGGGGCAGCTAAAAGTGGACCAACAGCTTATGGACTGCTTCGGTGTGTATTAGGACCTGCTGGGTCGTGTGCATAGCTGTGGTGTGTTGTTAGCGTGGAGAAACGAACAGCTTCCGCGCTGGTATATGACGGAGGGGCAAAAGCTCCAAGCTAAACGGCCTTTTCGGAAACTGCCTGTGGTAATGGTTTACTTATTGCTTCGGAATGACCAGCTTTTCCTCGCAGAAAATGGGCGCTTTATGTATAGCGTGCGAGAGCTAGACAGAGCTCCGGTTATGTCATGAACATAATACAGGTTTTACAGACCGTAAGTTCCGTCTGCGTAACCGTTGCTTATGTGGAGCTAGCGAATCGATCGCTTTTACAGGAAAGAATTTAATATTCAATCGATGGGAATGCAGAGAAATTGTTTGTTATACTGGACACATTATAGGCTGTGTGCTTCCCTATTGCTTTCACCGGTAGTATCAGAGAGCTTGCCCAGACATTGGAGATGTATCAGACTGACCCCGGTCATGGAGAAGTAAAGCGATCGTTTCATAAGCACCCAAAAACGCACCCCAAGCTCTGCAAAATCTACGTCTGGTCTAACTGCAGCCCAACTCGGCAGACACATACAGCACCTCTCCGGTTAGCTTCAACTGTAGTGGCTACAATCAGGCAACGTCATGATGAAACTGCCACATTGATGCTTACCGAAGTAACACAAGCATACCGATCATAATTGCTGCATATAAGTTAACCAGGAGCATTTTTAATTAGCAGAGCACGCGAACTAACATGCAGTAGCTGATAAGCGGTCATGACTTTGAATGTAATCTGTCGCGGGAAAGATTCGTTTCGCGTCCGGTGTGAAAGCTGCTTAACACGTCCATAACGCCTGTATTCGCGTCTTTGCATTGACTTTGAATGTAGGCTAATCTGTCCTGCGAAAAATTTGTTTCGTGTCTGATGTGAAAGCAGCTTTATGGATAGTACGCGACAGCTAGAGAGAGCTCGGATATGTTATGAACATAATACAGGTTTTACAGACCGTAAGTTCCGTTAGCGCGGACAAGTTGCTTATGTGGAGCTAGCGAATTGATCACTTCTACAGGAAAGAAAGAATTTTCAGCTTTTTATTAGCCACAACAATTTCTAAAGGGGGATGAAATTATGTCAAGGTAGTGCAGAGAAATCATTTGTAAACCGGTAGAGCTTCTACGTTTCGCATTGCTTTCACGGTAGCACCAGAGAGCTTGCTCAGACATTTGTGAAGCATCCGGCTGATCCCGGTCATGGATAAGTGAAGCGATCACTAACTGTAGTGGCTACAATCGGGCAACGTTATGATGAAACTGCCCCATTGATGCTTACCGAAGTAACACAAGCATACCGATCAGAATTACTGCATATAAGTTAACCAGAAGCATTTTTAATTAGAAGAGCACGCAAACTAACACGCAGTAGCTGGTAACCGAGCGGTCATAACCACAGAGACAAACCCTTGCAATACAGGTTTTACAGACAGCAAGTGCTGTTACTGTGAACAGTTGTACCAAGCATCCAAATTACAAACAAGTATTAAAAGTTAGCTTCAAATGAGGTTCATGTTCACACACCTTCTGTAGAATTTCGCCTGATATCACTCTTGCATATTTAGGACGCAAACATTAGCAGCAGTAACTTGGCTACGTTAGCCGCTGTGCTACAGCCACAATCAACTGGCTATCACGTCAGGTTGGCTTATGCAGTAAAAGCAACTTACAGCTTCTGTGTCTGTGAGTCAAGGACAGTTGCGACCAATACAGGCTTTATCTTCATATATTTTAGAAAGCCTGCACTTGAGGCCAGTTGTTAGTGCTAACTATCGCTAGCGGTCCTGCTAGCCACCCGTAACACGTTAGCTTCACTTACATTATTTGCTGTTATATGGTTACTTACAGCTTAAGGCTCCAAGCGCTTGATCGATGCAGCTGCTTCAGGTTTGAGAAGCAGCTGAAATGCTTATCCTGTGTCAAATTATCCTTGATTGACAAAGCTGTCTTTGGTGAAATGCTGAGCACAATCAGCTAACGTTCCCTTTGGCCATGGCTGTTTGCTGCCAGCTAACTAAAAAAGCTACCCACTGATTTCTTGTGGCATCGTCTTTTGGAAGAGAAATATTTGTTTTTCTTCGCGTCCAAAAGTAAACGGACAAGTAGCTTTGGGAGAGATACTGACAAAATTGCACCTCAAATGATCTGCGGTTCTTCTTTTGTATTTCCAAAAGTGTAGATGCTACTAAGGCATAGTATGATTTGCCGTTGTTAGTGCCAGCTAGAATAGTTTCCGGTGTCGGCAGGTCCAGGGCAGTGGTTGGCTCTGGCTAGGTCTGTACTAATTGGACGGCACAACCTGACGTCAGGTTTTGCCCAGATCTCGTGAAGATCTCGGGAGGAGCTGTTCAGAGAGGAAATCACACTCACGAAATCACGTTCTTGGATTACGGCAAAACCCCTGTATCTTATGTTTAGAAACTTTTCAGAGGTTGAGCATGGACAACCAACATTATAACATTACTAATATGTATTAAAAGAAGGATCAGCATAATAAGTCCCCTTTAAAGGTCCTTCTTCGATGAAAGTCTTCTTCTTTGTGTCTCGCTCATAGATCTGCCTCTTTTACTATCGGCTACTCTGCCCCTACGGTTGGCGGTCGTACTGCTCCTTTTCGTCCAGCTTCCAGCAAACAAGCAGAAATACGAACAAAGTGAAGCACAGTATGGATAGAAGGCTCTGTCCGTATCTGTATCCGTGCTTAACATTGAGCATAAGCCATGAGCCTTTAGGTTAAAAGTGAAAACCTAGTGGTTGGTAGGATCTCCAGAAACAGGACTGTGCCCCTCTGCTCTATACTCTGGGCCAGGGACAGTCTAATCTGGCCTTTCTCCCCAAGAAAATTGCTTTTTGTTTGTGTTTGAACAGTTAGTGCTGCTGATTGGACAGATTGGCTTCACACCTGACTTTCAATTGAAGCACAGGATGGAAAAGTGAGGCTGCATTTGAATTCTCTAAAGAGCAAGTAATCTTCCTCACCGATGAACACGACCTGAAAATAGTTTGGCTGCTAGCCATTTCCAGAAGCACCAAATTGTCTATTTCATGAAGGAAAGGAGGTGGTTTGCTCCTTGCTTCCCTTTTGCAAGGAAATGCAGGACTAACCTTGAAAAAAGAAAAGATCAAATATGACCCACAATCCTTTGCTGCTGCAGCTTTTGAAAACAGCATTCAATCCCAATGTTTAAGGACATCCAGTTCATGACATATAGAAGGAAAGGATAGTCAATTTTGCTTAAACATGTCCCAAGATACCTTTAAGATCTCCCTGCAAGTTTCCCTTGACTCAGGTGTCGTTTTCTTGCCTGATCAAGAGAAAGTGGAGAGGTTTGGATAGCCTTAGTTTCCAAATAAGATGTTTAAAACAGAAGCACGCCTGACTGGTGGTCATAGCTGTCAACAAAGGAGCACAGTTCCTCACTCTGGTCCATCACCACTTGCTAGCATGCAGGAGCCTATGGAGAAACCTGTTCATAAGTCATCTATGTGAGTTGCGCAATAGGGAGAGGAGTTAAAAAAAACAGGTTCATTAAGTTGTAGTCCCCCACATTTTGTTCAAATCACCTTGATTTTCTAATCAACATTGTCAAGAAGGTGTAAACACTAGCTACAGTGGTGTAGTGGAAGGTATACACAGGTATACGGCATATATCTACCTTTTGTTTTTGTGAATTCACAGTATAATCACCTATAAAGCCAAAAAGCCATTTAAATACATGATAATTTACCCACTTTCTCCTTGGTGATCTACCGATCCACCTAATAGCGTATACCCACTTTGCCATGGACCCCAACTCCACTGGCTAGCTGATTCATGGATTGAAGAAACATGACGGGACTTTTGATTTCTGAGCCCTGGCCTTCCTTCTCTAATGGTGAGATGAGTCACCTGCTGGAGATCTGTCCCAGTAATGTTCCCCGCTGTGGGATTAGAAGTGAAAGGGGTTCTATGCAAAACCACTGTTTATGTCTGCAAAGACATCGCTACTGTTTTTTTCTCCTGGATGATATGCAGCAGTAAAGTGCCTCAGAACCCTGGTTTAGTGTTTCTCTCGCATTTTATGAGTGAAAACACCAAGGGAAAAAGAAACAGACAAAAGTATCTCGAAGAATGAAATTCAGATCTTATCTGGAAATCAACAGTGCTTCAGTGCCGGTACAGTGAGCTGGGTAAAGTGTTTTTTTTTTTTTTTAAAGGCCCTATTTTTCACTCTAATTACAAAAGCTCTGATAAAGTGCCTTACGATCTTATCTTCTAATGTTGAGTATGTCTCAGCAAGTGTAGTGGTCTGTTAGATAAATAACTGCTTCTATATCTCACGATTTTCATTGTTTGTAACGTGCACGAGGGTAAAGCATGTCATGGTTTGCAAGCGAACTTCCTTCTGTAGCTTTTAAGTCAATGCGAGGTGTTTATCACTGAGATGGAGCAAATTCCATCATTTTATTTTTCAAATCCAATTCTTTTGGTATTAGCTCAACCTATTATGGAGACAAGGACGATAATTAAGAAAGGGTAGTGAGGACGGGGAATCGAAGGAACATGAATTAGGGAAAATTGGATGTCCTTGCTCCTTCAAACATTTCAAAACAGTGTCAGCTTACTATTCAATGGTAGATGCGTAGCAGATAGGGAAAAGGTCGATTTACAGGTATGTCACTTATATATCATGCATTCAAGTGAAACATACTCCCAGAAAGGATGGTCTTGTCTGTCTTTGCTCAAGAAATCCTTTAGGAAACTTCCTAGTCTTACTTCCTAACTGATTTAATTTCATGGATTGGAATCCCCTTAATGATGGTGGAACATGATCAGTGACTGGGTAAGGCACAAGATAAGGGTGGAAGGAAGCGTTTTGAAAGCTAAACAATCAAAATGAGTCCCGTGTCCATTTGGGGGCTTGTAGTGCCGTCGCACTTGAGGGCCTTTGTTACCATCAGTTACCTGACTTAATTAGCTCAGCCCAATGTCCCAGAGCCAATTCTCGTATCAATTAGATGGCAGTAAAACTTGTCATATGGAGGCGTAAAAACAACTTTCGCTGCCCTTTATAAACTTGGAACTGACAATACCGTTGTGAGGGGGGAGAGAGGTGATGATAATTGTTGGGGCGCGAGGCTGAGGAGGTATGGAGCTTAAAGTTAGGCTAAAGTTAGGCCCAATTGTTTTTTTTTTCTCTCATCCCTTTTTCCTTCGCCTCAGACCCATAAATCGATAGAGCTGTGCCATTGTCAAGGAGATACCAATCCGTTAAACGAGTAAGGGAAAAGAAAAAGAGGTTTACCTAGGGTAACCTTTCTGGAGGTATTTTTTTTTTTCGGGACTCATGACATGTAAACGATCAACCTGTGAATCTACTCCATCTGCTGTGCAGCTGACTTGACAGGAATTGTATGGCCTACATGAAATTTGACGAGACATCAGGAGGAGCAAGGATGTTCTCCGTCTGTATTCAAATTTCTCTGATTCTCATCTTTTTTTGCTTTTCTGTCTTTTCTGCCTGATTTGTGGGGCACAGATCAAGAGAAGTGAGGAAGAAAAACGAAGAAAAAAGTGTAAAATAATGAATGAGCCCGTTAGTGGGTGGCAGCGTGGTGCAGTGGGTAGCACTGCTGCCTCACAGCAGGAAGTTTTAATCTGGCATGGGGCCCGCCTGTGCGGAGTTTGCATTTTCTCCCCCTGTTCAGGTGGGTTTTCTCCAGATACTCCAGTTTCCGACCACAGTCCATGGATATGCATGCCAGGCTAAGTGGAGGCCTTAAATTGCCAGTGTGACAGTTGATGGGTCCTGTCACTGGAAATGCCTCCTATTAAGTACACACCCTGGCTACCTTGCCAATGAGCCTGGCTCTTTGGCGATGTGGTCAGCGGCTATGACTCTTACCCAGGAGTTTGGGGTTCTAATTCCCCGCCCGGGCCCTCCTTCGGCCTGCCACATTCTGGCGTAATCGGCAGGATTCAGGGAATCCCAATTGGATGGCAGCATGTGTAAAGCATGGAGGGTGACGACACGCTCCCGAAAGAGGGGGAGAGATGTGACAGTTGATGGATCCTGTCACTAGAAATGCCTCCTAATAAGTACGCGCCCTGGCTACCTTGCCAATTAGTCTGGCTCATTGGCGATGTGGTCAGCACGTTTGACTCTTACCCGGGAGTCTGGGGTTCAATCCCCTGCCTGGGCCCTCCTTTAGCCTGCATCACCAGTATGTGTAAATGGAGTGTCAGCCCTGCTGCCCAGGGTGTGTCCCTGACTTCAGTCCATAGTTTGCTGGGACAGGCTCCAGCTCCCTTATGACCCTAGTGAGGAAGGAACGTCATATATAATGGATGGATGAGCTTGTTATTAATTTCACCCCCTCTCAGTTCATTGTTGTGTCTGCCTGCCAATAAACACTCTCAGTGGCCTTATTTGCGGCATATTCTTAGTACTTGGCAGGACCTCTGGAAAATGCCTTCGGTTTTGTGGTGCCCGATAAAATTATTGCATCATGTTGTTTCTGCCCATGCTTGCAGTGGATCTCCTGTTCTACAATGTCCAAAGTGTGCTGCACTGTATTGAGATCTGGTGACTGCGGAAACATTAGGAGTAAACTGAATTCATGTTTGTTTCTTGTTGGTTCTACTAACTTGACCTGATGTATAATCAATGACATCGAGAATTTTTCCTGCTGTATTTAGCTATCAGAGGATTGGTAGATGTGTAGCATTACGCAAGTTGTCACGTTTAACTGATCCGCAAACAGTAACGCGATTCATAGGTTGTTTAAAGTGGGAACAAAAAATACCCTGTAGCCTCCACAGGTCTACAAGGACATGAGTGAGTGGTACTGTTCTGTGGGGTTTATGCGTGTAACCTTAACTCTTTCAACCCCAGATATTCTAGCATCACTATAACCTTCAACCCCACAGCCCTCTGTAGAGGGCTGGTCATTATCTGGACATTGTATCTTACTGTTATCTCTGGAATCCCATTAAATGTAACCTGATATGTTCCAATCAATTAGTCAGATTGTTTGAATTTTCCCTACAGGAATTTGGGGTTGAAGGGAATATGTTGGTCAGCCCTCTGTAGAGGGCTGTGGGGTTGAAGGAGTTAAACAGGGTTTACCAAATCAAGTTCTTCGACTGTTCCTCGAACTGCTTATTTTCCACCCACCTTTACCCTGGTGTCAGATGTGAAGACAGAATGACTAATTTGCATGCATGAATAGTCGGTTAACCTGGGAGAGAAGGAAATAAAGGCAGGTACTGTATTCAAGGTTCAGATTTGATTATGCCCAGTCTTAGAGCTTGGGGAATGTCAGCACTGATGCCAAAACGGATGGCTTCATCGCAGGTGACCTTTGTGGGGTAAAGTGGGGTGAAGATCTTTGCTCAAGGGGGGGGAATACAATGGGAAAACCAGTTTTGCATCAGTGGACCTGCTTCCTCTGTCGGGGTTCTGTTTATTGCACATGGTTAGGATGACTCCACATGACACACATTGCTGAAAGGGCACCATCTATAAATAAAGCGCTCTGATTGCTCTGTGCCAGGGCTCCCCAAAGCACCGGCCCCAAGGTACAAGGACTGCTGATTTTACACCCTCCCTTTACCTGGAAATCATATGTGATAACAGTCTGGCAATAATTAATCACTTAATTGCAAGGAAGGAAGTAAACCAGGGCCAGATTTGGGTAACTCTGCTCTATGCAGATATGCAGACTCTCAGCTTTAATGGGACTCAATTACTCAATCTGTTGAAATTAAACAGGCAAGAGTGACAGTCCTTTAAAACTGTGTCCAGATACTTATGGACCTCATGGTATATTTCAGAACTGTTTTTACTACAGGAGTTTTCTTTAGTTCCCCTTATGCAATCCTCGTAATCAATGTGTTCTATCTCAAGCACATCTGATACAAATAGTCACCATCATGGACTTTAGCAATTGTGTCAGGTGTCCCTGAGATGGAGAATATCACATAACAATATTGGTCTGGGAACATTTTCAGTATAAAAACAACTCTGCATTCCTAGGCAAAAGGTTTCAATCATTGAGTTTCCGACGCAAGATGCAGTAATGTATTTTGACGCATTTGGACGCTACTTTTTTTTTTACCTGGAGAGAGCTATTTTTCCACAGAAAGATAATATGGCAAGCAGATGGCTGCAAATCTATCCCCTGAATCATTTGATAAAATATTGCTGGCAATGATAAGCTCTCCCATGCGAAACAGCGATTCTTCAGCTAGGTTTCTGTACTGCGATGTTGTAGGTGCTCCCAACAAATCTGCCTGGAAATTTATGACTAATGCAGAAATACCTCTCTTTAAATTGAACACATACTGACAAAATAACACTTGTTCTAACGCACATTTAGAAAAATGCCAAGTTTATTGTACTTTCATGCATGAAAGACTGTTATGTCTGGCGCTGTTGTTCCCAGCCCTGTCCCGAGAGGCCATTAGCTACATCCAGGGATTTGATGTGCTTCATAATCAAGCGCTTGCTTAGTTATATCAGGTGTGATTTAGGTTTAACACAGCAAATACCTGAATCTGCCTGGAGAGGGTTTGGGAGCATCTTGTTAAGACAAAATACAGCAATGATGAGTGACAGTGTGTCATTGAGGTTCAAAAGGGTAGAAATACCATCAAAAATAACTAAAAAGTTGCAAAATAGCCATTTAGACTGACAGCAATAATTGAGACCCATAAGGCAGTGGTTCTCACATACAGTCCTCCTGGAGGATCACTGTTTTTTTTTTTTTTTTTGTGTGTGTTCTAATTGATATTCCAGAATTTTAATGAGTTGCTAATTTTTTAAATTGCACTATTAATGTTCAAATGGATTTTTTTTTTATCTTTAGCCACATTATGTTAGGAATAGATGTGCATGCCTGAATAGTTTAATTGTACTATTGTATTGTATTAAAAATGCCTTTTAATTGCATAGGAAGAATTGAATAATAACTGATGAAATTGAAGAATCAATTGGTTTCTAATTGGTGAAATTATTTAATGCGTGGTCACTAAAATTGACCATTTGTCATATGAATGTTCAGTTATATGTATGGTTAGATAATGGGGAATTCAAAGACAAAGCAAATTATACTGATTCGAACCTGGTCATTGTTTTTGTGTTTCAGGAAAAACATTCGAAGAGAACTTAAACCCCTGTGTTCAGAAACCGAATTTGCAGCTCATTGATTCATCACGGTCCTGAATTTTGATCAGTTAAAAATCTTGTCATTTTTGTTGTTACTTGGGAAATGACAAAATGTGATATATATATTTTTTTGCCCTATGCGGTTTATGGAGGTAAATTATCCCTTTAAACACGGAAACCAACTACTTAAGATAAATAAACAGCTTGTTGAAATTCTGGGATCGCAGTTGGTGGTGGCACAAAGCCTGCATACACTGTGGCCCCCCAGGACTGAGCTTGGGAACTACAGCTTTAAGCTTTAGGCTGTGTTCAGTCTGGGTTTTCCGTCCTTGTTTTCTTGCTCTCTTATTATTTGCAGTGGTGTTTGAGTGTGTTTCATGTAGCTGGATGTAAGCCCTCCTCCCCTGCTGTGCCAGCTGAGCGTGTCTAATAGGGAGGGTCCAAAGCCACAGGCTGACTCATCACACTTGCCTGAGCCTCCATACCTGCAGAATACAACCACACACACACACACACACACACACACACACAAAGCTCCCACACACGTGAGGGGTGTACCACGGAGCAAGATTAGGTTGGTGAGATATGTTGAGGCTAAACCTGGGGTTTTCAGTATCTCGAAGGTGGCTCTGTTTTAACCTGCCATGGTGACTAATAGAATTTCTGATTGCGAGTTTAAGATTTGTCATGCCAGCTCACGCAAATAAAGCCTGGCTAATGTTGAGCTCGCTTCATAGCACACCCCTCTGCAAACACATACCAGCACCATACATGCACATCATTTTCCTTCATTCACACACAAATACACACACTGCACATGCTCTTTCTCTCACACATTCTCTTACACTTGCATATACACACTCGCAATATACACATCCTCTCTCTCGCAAATACGTACAATCATCACAGCACACAAGCAAACACTCTCTCACTCACAGACACTTTCTCCTACGGGGACGGTGTGTGTCTGTATATCTCTCGCTTTGCTGAGACTGTGTAAATAGAGTGTAAAACCCTGGCGGGTGGTGCTCGTAATCTCAGACAGGTGTGTGCGTGCGATAGGAGGAGTTATATTAGGAGTCTGGAAAACCTCGGGGAACTATCTAAACCTGCCATCGCGACGCAGCGGTCCTGCTGTAAAGTTCCGGCGTACCGCTGCTACACTCATCCTCGAGACTGTGCAATTCAGTGCACTCCGAGGATTTTTCCGGAAGCACCGGCATGTGCCACAAAGCTGCTGGAGCAGTCTCAGAGGTGAGAGATGTGTACACAGAGGATTTAAAGGGGAAGGGTCAGCTGTTTCAGCTTGCCAAATTTAGCTGATGCTTATATCTAGAGAGACTGCTAGTTGACTCGACTAATTCTTGCTTGAGCAATGCAGGGTTAAAGGGCCTTGCTCTAGGGCCAATAAAACTGCACTGATCTTACTGGGGCCACTGACACTTGAAGTACCAGCCTTCCACATCCATCCCAGTCTAAGCGAGAATCAGCCCACAGCTTAATATAATTTTCTTTAAAGTAGGGATTCAAAGAAAATAAGTACCCATAAAATTGGTCGTTATGGCAATTTCATGATATGTTGAAGGTATTCACTCATATAACGAGAAAAAATGTTCATGCTACTTGATATTCCCTTTCCAAATGTTGCTCCTTTTCCGCTGTAATCAGTCCGCCGACAGGCTCATTTTCGGTGACGTCACATACAGGTTGTGTACTCAAAGTACCCAGATGTTCCATAGTTATAATGCAGACAACACTGTGAAAACTGTTTTCAATTTTGTTTTTAAAGCCTGACGAGTCAGAACTCTTCATAGATTTCTTCCAGATCTCCCAGTAGTTCATAGTTTTAAATCCCATGTTTAAAGGGGACCTATTATGCTGATCCTTCTTTTAATACATATTAGTAATGTTATAATGTTGATTGTCCATGCTCAACCCCCGAAAAGTTTCTAAACATAAGATACAGGGGTTTTGCCGTAATCCAAGAACGTGATTTCGTGAGCGTGATTTCCTCTCTGAACAGCTCCTCCCGAGATCTTCATGAGATCTGGGTAAAACCTGACGTCAGGTTGTGCCATCCAATTAGTACAGACCTAGCCAGAGCCAATCATGGCGCTGGACCTGCCCACACCGGAAACTATTCTAGCAGGCACTAACAACGGCAGATAATACTATGCCTCAGTAGCGCTGACACTTTTGGAAATACAAAAGAAGAACCGCAGATCATTTGAGCTGCAATTTTGTTAGTATCTCTCCCAAAGCTACTTGTCCGTTTACTTTTGGACGCAAAGAAAAACAAATATTTCTCTTCCAAAAGACGATGCCACCAGAAATCAGTGGGTAGCTTTTTTTGTTTGCTGGCAGCAAACAGCCACGGCCAAATGAAGCGTTTGCTGTTTCTGCTCAGCATTTCACCAAAGACAGCTTTGCCAATAAAGGATAATTCCACACAGGATAAGCGTTTCAGCTGCTTCTCAAACCTGAAGCAGCTGCATCGATCAAGCGCTCGGAGCCACACGCTGTAAGTAACGATATAACAGCAAATAATGTAAGTGAAGCTAACGTGTTACGGGTGGCTAGCAGGACCGCTAGCGATAGTTAGCACTAACAACTGGCCTCAAAGGCAAGCTTGGTAAAATATCTGAAGATAAAGCCTGTATCGGTCGCGACTGTCCATGACTCACAGACACAGAAGCTGTAAGTTGCTTTTACTGCATAAGCCAACCTGACGTGATAGCCAGTTGATTGTGGCTGTAGCACAGCGACTAACGAGCCAAGTTACTGGTGCTAATTTTGTGTCCTAAATATGCAAAGTGATATCGGGAAATTCTACAGAAGGTGTGTGAACATAAACCTCATTTGAAGCTAACTTTTAATACTTGTTTGTAATTTGGATGCTTGGTACAACTGTTCACAGTAACAGAACTTGCTGTCTGTAAAACCTGTATTGCAAGGGTTTGTCTCTGTGGTTATGACCGCTCGGTTACCAGCTACTGCATGTTAGTTTGCGTGTCGTGCTAATTAAAAATGCTCCTGGTTAACTTATATGCAGTAATTCTGATCGGTATGCTTATGTTACTTCGGTAAGCATCAATGTGGCAGTTTCATCATAACGCGTTGCCGATTGTAGCCTCTACAGTTAGTGATCGCTTCACTTATCCATGACCGGGATCAACAGGATACTTCACAAATGTCTGAGCAAGCTCTCTGGTGCTACCATGAAAGCAATGCGAAACGCAGAAGCTCTACCGGTTTACAAATGAATTCTCTGCACTACCTTGACATAATTTCATCCCCCTTTAGAAATTGTTGTGGCTAATAAAAAGCCGAAAAAGGCGGAGATTAAATAGGTAATTCTTTCCTGTAGAAGTGATTGATTCGCTAGCTCCACAGAAGCAACTTGTCCACCCTAACGGAACGTACGGTTTGCAAAACCTGTATTATGTTCCTAACATAACCGAGCTCTCTCTAGCTGTCGCGTACTATCCATAAAGCTGCGTTCACATCAGACACGAAACAAATTTTTCGCGCAACAGATTACATTCAAAGTCAATGCAAAGACGCGAATACGGGCATGTCAAGCCGCTTTCACACCGGACGCCAAACAAATTTTTTCGCGACAGATTACATTCAAAGTCATGGCCACTTATCAGCTACTGCATGTTAGTTCCCCTGCTCTGCTAATTAAAAACGCTCCTGGTTAACTTATATGCAGCGATTCTGATCGGTATGCTTGTGTTACTTCGGTAAACATCAATGTGGCAGTTTCATCATAATGTTGCCTGATTGTAGCCTCTACAGTTGAAGCTAACCGGAGAGGTGCTGTATGTGTCTGCCGAGTTGGGCTGCAGTTAGACCAGACGTAGGTTTTGCAAAGCTTGGGGTGAGTTTTTGGGTGCTTGTGAAACGATCGCTTTACTTATCCATGACCGGGGTCAGCCTGATACATCCCCAATGTCTGAGCAAGCTCTCTGATGCTACCGGTGAAAGCAATAGGGAAAAGCACAGGCTATAACGTGTATCACAAATGATTTCTCTGCATTGCTGTCGATTGTATATTAAATCGGCGACTGAATATTAAATTATTTCCTGTAAAAGTGATCGATTCGCTAGCTCCACATAGCGGCGGTTCACGAGACGGAACTTACGGTCTGTAAAACCTGTATTATGCTCATAACATAACCGAGCTCCAGCTTGCTCTCGCGCACAATCCATAACGCCCCCATTCTCCGCGAGGAAACACTTGTCATTCCGCGCGAGTAAGTAAACCATTACCACGGGCAATTTCGAAAAAGGCCGTTTAGCTTGGAGCTTCGCCCCTCCGTCATATACCAGCGCGAAGCTGTTCGTTGCTCCACGCTAACAACACACCACAGCTATGCACACGACCCAGCAGGTCCTAATACACACGAAGCAGTCCATAAGCTGTTGGTCCACTTTTAGCTGCTCCTCACTGTCCATGTTTCCCTAAACTCAGACCCACCGGTTTCTACGGTCTCCGGTCTACACTTGGGCATGTCGACCCGTTCTACAAATGTGTCTATATGGGGTGGATTCTAGCTTCCCCTGCATCCTAGCTAGGAGTAGAAAAACCGCGGTACTCACCAACTGTTGCCGTAGCAAACTGTAGCCGATAGCAAATTTGAGCTTGCGATGAGAGATGTTCGCACTGCGTCCTCCACTTTCGCCGCTGCGTTTGTTAGAACAAGATCATGTCATTAGATCTATATTCAAGTATAACGTTAGATTGCGGAATTTGCCCGCCGCTTCCTTATCAGATTGCAGACGTGTCTCAGGTTTCACTCTGGGGAGCCGGACACGAAAAACTACGTTCTGCAGCCTCGTCCCGCCCAACTCCGCCCTCCACAGAGCTGGCCAGTCAGAAGAAAGTGGGCACACGGGAGTGGGGGGCCATAGCGGAAGAGCCACCCCAGTGAGGCGTTTCAGGCAGAGACTACAATATACTACAAATGCAGTTTTTGAGGATGGCAGTATGAGCGAAATAAATACCCTTTTTTTTTACTTTTGCGCGATCAGGAGTACTCTAGGGAGTCAAAGACCAAAATATAAACTTGGAAAAATAGCAAAATAGGTCCCCTTTAAATCTTTTTTTTTTTCAAGGTAATGTTGCATAAAGGTGATTTTTTTCATCGATGCATATTAGTTTTGCTGCTTATTTTGGTTCGTTCTGTGCCTGCAAAAAGTCCGGTCGCCACGCTGGCTATATGCTATACGCGTACACTTTGTCTAGTTTAGAAAGAAAATTATGTTTTTACTGGAGTCATGCTACCATTCCGAGGAAGGTTGGATAAGCCAATGCTCAGGGCTACAAAAAAGATAGTACTTTATGAACACGATCGAGTGGACTCTCATAACAGTGATTGACTGACATAGAAATATGGAGTGACGAGGTCGATGCCATTTAGAACACAATCGTACCCCTCAAATATCTCCACCCAAGACCTCAAAAGCAGCCTGAATTGTCTGCCTTGTACTTCTCATGCACTCAAGCTCAATTTCAGGTCTTAATTGCTTTTTTATAGTTGTTGGATCTCTTCTCTTCTGTGTTTGCTGTGAGCACATCCTGCTCTACCTAATTGTATCTTCATGATTATTTAATTCCAATTCCGGGGTCCGGAGTCATAATTGGTTTTCATATAATAGTCTATGTGAAATCCACCGTGATGCATGTGAAACTGATAAACCTCCGTGCACATAGACTTCAATTATCACATCACCTACGTGCTGATTAATGAAAACTGGCCACACCTGATAATGGTGAGTTTTGATCCGTCGCTGAAGCCCTCCGCCACAGTTTCAAAAAAATCCTGGAGGAAACCCTGCCTTCCACATATTTACACGATTTCCGTCAGATCGTTTATATGTCGATGTTAATCTTCAATGTACTATATAGAAAAATATGAGTTTGAAGTAAAAAAAAAAAAAACAACAGACACATTTTTCTCCATTATAATTTATCCATCTCAAGTAAAGTACGACTCAATTTGAACCTTAAATAACAAAATATAAAGCTTAGAGAGAGACATAGTACTTCTATTGACTCTGCATACAAATTCACAGAGCAGAGCTTGCAAAACCCGTCCACGACGTCGCCCAAAACAGGCGTCATTCCTAGCATCACCAAAGTATTCACGCTCGATAAAGTACTGACATTTCGTGCTTGTTTCCATTTTCTCGTATCGATAATGTGACGGAATGACATTACATTCCATTCTTTGCGTTCTAAGCTTTCCATTGATGTTGACATTGCCATATTTCAGTTGTTTCTTTGAATCCTACTTTAAGTCATTATGGATAAATGTGTCCGGTAAGTAGCTGTAATGCAATGTAAGTGCTTCTCTCTGTGGGTGCTCTGCCCTATGAGGAACAGGTCCTTGAACCCGGTGGGTGAGGCCAAAACTGCTGTAGGCTTTGCTGTCCTCATAAGGAGATCATTGATTAGTCAAAGATCCATATGTTGTGGTGACCCAATGTGAGCCCATAGAAATGTCTCAGTCTCAAAGCCTGGATTTGAGTATTCCTTATGTAGGACCATGCTGCCTACGGGGCCTTTCAACCATGCTCCTTGGAGTTTACAAGGACCCAGGTAATTTTCATTGTCTCATATGCTTGCTATGAATGGAAAAAGGGGACAATTATTTTTACTTATATTTAACAATTAGTGCAATTATAATTGTTTGTGCAGAATACACCTGTCCATTGCATTGCTTTGTTTATAAATGGAGTCCTAAGGATGATTGGCAAACAGATAATGATGCATTTTGGGGGTACTAGGTGGTTTCCATGGACACGAAAACCTTGAGGGCTAATAAGGTTTAGAACCAGCTTAAGGGTCAGTTAATCTTGGTCCTTTAGGGCAACCGTTCCTCCAGGTTTTCGTCTCAGCTGCAGATATTTAGCCCCTTTCTCCCAGGATCCACCAGTGCTGAGTGCTAACCAATGGGTCTGCCGGCTCGCTTACCGAGACAGATCCACTTAACGAGGGGACGGTCAGCAGACATTCTGGCTGTCAGCCCACAACACTGGAACAGAGCCCTGCCCTTCAGATTGTCCTACCCAAAAACATCCTTCCCTGGCTCCCAGCGTAATCATATTTTCTCCCCCATCCCACACTTAAGATGATGAGGAACCAGCCTGGGAAGCAGTCATAAGGCAGTTATCGGGGCATCAGTGTGTAAATGTGTTGGGCGAATCCTTTGTTGAATTGATTGTTTTACTCTCTCCCACTGGGGGTGCACGGAGAGATGCAAGGAAACAGAAGAAGGACAGGAAAGATGAGGACAGAAGAAAAAAGGAAAGATGTTCTTAGAGAAACGAGATGTCCTTTACTCAGAAGCATCATGCGAAGCAATGTCTGCTTCTGATGACAGTATACAGATGGATATGCTGTCAGCATTTGGCATTACTGATTGACGTCATGGCTTTCAGCTGAAAGTCTTCCAGGAAGGCTGCTCTCACGTATTTTTCCTCATGAGTCCTCAAAGCTCCCTCCTGGCCCCTCACAGCAGAAATAAGAGCTTTGAGATAGCCTGTAAGATACCGGACTCAGAATAAGTTCTAGTTCAAGTGAGGATCAAGGAGTGTGGAAATGTCACTCCTCGGTCCAAGAATTGAGATGTACCCTGTAGCTCAATGATAAATGTGTCTCATATTACTTAAACCAAGAAACCTGACCTCTCTGCTTTCAAGTGGTGAATGGGCTCCTCCCTGTGAGGCTGTATGTTGTATAGGGAGATAGTATTCCTAAATTTCGAAGTCTT
Source organism: Gymnothorax javanicus (assembly GCA_029692085.1). Taxonomy (NCBI): domain Eukaryota; kingdom Metazoa; phylum Chordata; class Actinopteri; order Anguilliformes; family Muraenidae; genus Gymnothorax; species Gymnothorax javanicus. Next base: position 18,866,913 of record CM056198.1, read on the forward strand.
GATTAAGCACCAGGAGAATCTGCAGTGACTTGATAATCGTAGAATTTGAAACCCCGTTTTCGATGGATGTGGCATCTTTGCAGATTTTGGATTGACGTCCATATCCTTCTGGAGAAAAACAGTGAGTAAAAGAGTTTGAAGAAAACTGTTGCACCACTGCGGCATGAGCCAAGCGGCATCCACTCAGCGTTGTCGGCTTTGATCAGGCTTTAGCTGTCCTCGCTGAGCAATCCTCCTCATTCCTTGTACCTTTTGAAGTGGTGCAATCTTGAGCGATTAACCTGCTTTCCCAGCGGTAATGAAGAGCTGGGCTCAGAGTCCCATCAGAGGAAACTGTATTCAGGCAGGGAAAGGACGCGCTTCACCGTAAATAACGGCCGCTGTGCTGAATGGTCTTTATCCTCATCTGAATTAGATCTTTGCTCCCCCTCCCCTCCAGAAATCGTTAGTGTCATTTGCCCGGGGATGAGATATATGGGCTCTTTTGATTCTCCCAGAGTCTGGGGAGGGATAATTCGAGTTTTGCCTCCAGCTCTGTTCAGGTGAATGAAGGTGTCCACAACAAAGGAAAAATACACAGTTTGGTTGAATTTCCTCAGAGTTTGAGTTTAAGTTTGGTTCAAAGTGAAAAATTTCAAGGTAACAACTGTCCAGGGCAAATATTTATACACTATCCAGCTTTTGCTTCAACCAACACCCTTTCGGTTACAGGCTAACTGAGAAATAAGTTTTTTTTTTTGTACCGAAATAAATTCATTCATTCATAAGTCTCTAGGTATCACTTCCAGCATCCAACATCGTGGACATTAACATGGAATTGGTCCACCCTTTGTAGTCATAACTGTCTACACTCTTCTATGAAGGCTTTATACCACATCTTGGAGCATTTCTGTGGGAATTTTCTGCTATTCAGCCACAAGAGCTTTGGCGAGGTTAGCCAGTGATGTTGAACATAAGGCCTGGCTTGTAGTTGGCTTTCCCACTGATCCCAAAGGTGTTTTCTGAAGTTGAGGCTAGGGCTTTGTGCATGCCAGTCAAGTTTTCCCAAATTGTTATCAACAACACCATTTCTATATGGATTGTATATGCCTGGGGCGATTTTATTTTGAAGCAAACTGAAAGGGAAGCACTGTATTGTGTAGAATGTGTTTGTATGGCATTGTGCTATGATTTATCCTCACTGGGACTGAGGAGTCAAGCCCAAACCATAAAAAAACAGCCCCAAACCATGGAATGTTTCATCAGAGAGAGAGAGCATTTGCCCCACATTGCACCAACACTCAGAGAATAATTTGCGTCAGCTGGGATCAAGCTTATTCATGCATTCTCACCTCTCCTGGAATGTGTGAGAGTCTCCCAGATTTGCTGAGTTGGTCTCAGACACCTAGAAGCATTAATAAATCTCTAGCAATCGAAAGTGGGTGTTACAAATACTCATTATCCTGTCGCTGAACAACAATTATGGGAGTGGCAAATTCATGAAGTGTGAGAGATTCCCCACCTCGGGCATATTTTCCAGGGGTTGCGTATTAATTCCAGATTTATTCCAATTTATTTTTTCAAGGGTAGGATGTCTGTTTACTGAATAATCCACTCCTACCTGCAGTGCGTGCCTTAATCTTTGTATGGTGCTCTGGTCTGTTTTTTTTTTCATAAAAAATGATTAAATTACTTTTTACCTGTAGTTCTATGATTTTGGCTTATTTTCTGTGTAAAAGAACACATTTTTTTTGCTCTCCGATATGGTTCACACGTCTACACGATACACATTCGTGTCCAAAAATGGAACAAAGCTTAAGGGTTAGTGCGTCCCCATTTTACCTGCCTTGACAGAGAAGTCATTTAATAATGATTTAATATGTATTCTGTTTAAATGCAGTCGTTTTATCAGCAGTGATTGAGAAGTACATTCTTCGTTAAGAATTGTCCTGTCAGCAGTTATTGAGAAGTGTTCTATTACAAGAGTCGTATCTTGAGAGTGCTTAATGACAAATCTGTTCTCATAAAGGCAGTTGTTCCACCCGTACAAACAAGTTTATAAGATTTTCTAAGAGTGCAAATATTTCAGCTCATTTTCCAAGTTGTTCCAGTTTTTTATCCTTCAAGCCAATGAGGCCATTTTTGGAGGTTGTTTGAAGTTTTTGCCACATATTCTGTGAGACAGGGGCACAGTGCTAAGTGCATTTGCTCTATAATACAGAGATTCTGGTTTATTTATCTGGGTTGCTTGTTATTCCAGTGTTCATTTTTATTTCATCTAAAAAAGATTTGCATTGATGGTGCTCTCCTGCCATTGCCTCGGACCAAGGCTTCAGTGGTCTTGGGCACTGCACTGCAGCTGCCCACTGTTCCAAAGCAACTTGAATAAGACTGCCTTGCGACCCTCACCAGGAATAATCAGGATAGATAATGCCCCAGCATTAACACCTGTGGCACTCCCATTACCTGTCCACACGAGCCCTCCATAAAATCAAACAAACATGGCTGGTACATGATATACAGTAAGGTGTATTTGGACACTGACACCATTTATGTCTTTTTGACTTAATTCATTGCATTGAATTGGAGAATGAATGCATCAGTGAGTATAAGGTTAAATCAGGGTTAGTCAGCTTTAATTTGTAAGTTTTTTTTTTCATATCCATTATTTTCAGTTGACAGTGTAGAAATCAGCTCTATTTATGCTATGGCATGCTGTCAATTTTATAATTATTTCTCTATGTACTATTTGTTCAAGCTGCAGTCAGATATTGATTTTTTTCACCACATGAAAAAGCAGGAATCAATTCAAGAGCCAGAGTCCCTAATTGGCATGTCTTAATTGGGACCAGTGAATGAATGGCTATTCATAATTTTTGTTTACCAAAAGTAGCAGCATATGTTTATAAACAAAATATCAGTAGATATATGTGCCAAGAGTTTTGATGCTTAGATTACTGCGTCAGAGCAAAAATCTTGGTCAGAATACCAGGCAGAACAAGGTACAACTCAAAACAAGGCGTTGACTGCTATGCTTTCATCTGCCATGGCTTCATACACCCTAAAAGCTGGTCCTCGGCCCCTACATACAACTGATCTTCTGTGACCTTAACCTTTGACCTAATAACCTTTTTGGTTAAAATCCCTTTTTTCCTTTAGTTGATACAGCTTAGAAAGATATTTTTGATGGATGGTGTGATGGACGCTCACACAGACAGACATCCGGAAAACAGTGCATCTCCCACCCACTGTGCGTGGTGGAGGCACAACAGTGAAAAGTGCCCATTGGCCCTGACCGACCATGAGATTGATCACGCCTGCTGATTGATTTGCCTCTTGCCCAACTAGACAGGCACCCCAAGTCTTGAGTGATTCTGTGAATACTTTTAAAGCACATTTTTTTTCCCATCCAAAATTCAAAGTACTGTATGTTATGATATACATAAATTGGTCATATTCCCCAGCCCTAACCTATCGCACGCTAGGAGAGTTGTGGCAAATTTAAGGTATAGATTAAAGCTCTTACCATACTTGCTGATAAGCTGTGTTTATTGCTAGAGAGATTAAAAATTGTCATACATACTGCACAATTATGGTGGCCAGTTTTGCTAGCTATGTTGGAAATCTTGCTGCCTTGTTTGTTCATAACTGTACTCTCACTCTTAAGAGGCATTCATATTGTAGCGACGACTAATGCCCAAGGCGACAAGCTACCATTCAGTTTCAGAAAAAGTTGAGAGAATCACAGCAATGAGAAGTGATGACAATTGGTGACTAAAATGGGTGGGGCCAGCGACACAAAAAAAGTTTAATTCAACTTCATGCAAATGATGAGCGATTTCAGTCAGGCGACTGCCAATGAGAGTGAAGCAAAATGGGACCCAAGATGCAATGTTTTCCATTGCAAAACGTGCAGATTTTTTATTCCCATACTTTTATAAATAACACGGAATATGGTGAGGCGCAACATAGTGATATTTAACCGGTCCATACTATATATGACATGTCTTTGAACACATACAGAGACAGGTCCTGAAAAATGATGCATGGAAAACTGCATCAGAAACTGTAATGCAGTGGTCTCTGACCCTATTTCTGGAGATTTGTCATCGTGAAGGATTTTACTCCGACCCTAATTCAGCACACCTTATTCTGCTAATTAGCTGCTCATCATGTCAGGGTGAACGCTGAAACACAAGTGCAGACAGTAGTTCCAATAAACTCACAGTGTATGAAGCAACAAGAAGGATCAGGCAGTCAGAGTCGAACGCCAGGGAGGTAGGGTTGCAGCATAAAAATCAGCAGGCAGCAACCTGGTCAAAAATAGCTGAGTTACGAAACCAACCGCCGATTGCTGTACGAAGTCACAGTTCAGAAATCCAAATCCAAAAACCAGGCAAAGTCATTACAATGATCAATTGTACACAGAGGGCAGTCCAAAACACTTGGAAACAAAAATGGTCGAACACAAAATAATCTGACTTCAAACCAGAGGGCTTGGACTCAAAGCAGAACCTGGACGAAATCACAACAAAAGTGAGACAAATGGGAGGATATTATGTCTTGGTACTAATGGGAAACAAGACACAACTGGGGAGACAGGTGAGTGCAGAGGACAAAAGGGCTGGGTTACAAACAAGGCATTTATTTATTTTCTAAAACACTTTAACAGTGAAGCATGACACACGGAAGTGAAAAGGTGAACTTGAAGACGTGGCGACATGGGGATAAAGACAGACTGGGGAACGGAAAGGCACAGCAATGAAAATTAACCTAAAAACATGATAAAACATACTCAGACTTGTTACCAATATTGAAGCATATAGATTTCTAATTGGGAGGTGAGGAGTGCTTTGCTTTTGTTTAGTAGGAGTGAAAACCTTCAGGGCTGTGGCTGTCAAGGAGCAGGGTTGGAAATCACTGCTACAGGGATTCCTGGTGGTTTTTCCTTGTATATTTATAGCCTGTAGTGGTCTATAAAATGGCAAACTTGTTGTTGGCTATATCGTGCCGTGAATGCTAGGTTATAGCTATTGTGTATTGCAGAGAAAGTATATGTAAAATTTAATGCTCAATACCTTTTTGCATGGTCCTGTTTTGGTTTGTGTATTATCTTGCTCGATGTTTGTCTCTCCAATAGGCACAGTTTAGGGGCCACCACATGTAAATGATTCGAGGGCAACCAGAAGAAGTAGCTCATTTTGGGATCTGCCTACCAGTGACACCGGTGAGGGAAAAAAACATTGATGTGTGAAAAGGGCTTTAGATGCTGAATTATTAAAAGGCAGCGCACCCTCATTCACTGTCAAGGCTGAAACGGGGCACCGTTAAACAAATGGCATGAAAATTATTGAGTGTTTTAATAGGAACCCACTTCTGATGAACACACAATTCTGAACGTTCTGCTTAAAAAGTCTTAACGTGTGGTTTTATCTTAGTAATGGACATAATATCTTCTGTTTTAAGTTAACACTTCCTTAATAAGTGAAAGTTTCTAATTACATTGGCAAATTTTGAAACAAGTCAAAATATTTTACAAATATTACAGTTTATATATTTGTCTACCTTTATTTAACCAGTGAAAGTTCCAATGAGGACATGTTTCTCGATCTCAAGGAGTGAGAAAGAATTGAGAGAAACCGTGGTAAAGCCCCTAGAGCAGGGCTATTCAACATTATCCTGCAAGGGCCGGTGTGGGTGCAGGCTTTCATTCCAACCCAGCACTTACACACCTGACACCACTAATCAACCCCAAGAGTCTTGGCTAAAGAGACTGATTAGTAGTATCAGGTGTGTAAGTGCTTGGTAGGAATGAAAGCCTGCACCCACACTGGCCCTTGTTGAATAGCCCAGCCCCAGAGAAATTTTTTGGGGGGTTAAGGGCCTTGCTCAGGGGCCCAAGAGCAGAGTTCTGCCTGACTTCTTTCCACATCAAGTCAGAATCCCAAGGCCCTCTGGGGACTTGAACGAGCAAATCATTGCTTGCCAGTGAAATAACCTTCCACTAGGCTGCCCTCGGCAATGACAAAAAATGGGAAGTCAAACTAAGTTCACATTTTACAAACAGATCAGCAGCACAGTAGCATGTCACACTGCTCAGATAAACTCTCATGTTCTTAAGCACTGGAGATATGAAACAAGGAAGCTAGCAGCTCAAAATGCTTTACAATGGAGAATAACTATGCACAATGAAGTGGGTTAGAAATGCTTACTTAAATACATCAGCAATAAGAGCAAAAACCGAAAATTCAGACTTCAGGCAGGCTTATTTTACTTCATTTTTTCCTCCATTAATCCATTCATCTTGCTAGCTGTCCAATCAAGGCATGGCTTTGCAGGAGAAACCTAATTATTTCATCGCGTAAGTAGGTTAGGAAGGTAAACGTCAAGCTAAGTGATGACTAAGCTAAGTAGTCCTGGTTTAGGAAATCCTATTTGACAGCTGCAGTGCTGTGGCTGTTAATGGTTTCCACGTGATGCCGGGGTCTGTGCTGGATCCACTGCAATACAACAGTCTTTTTCAAACTGAAAGTATTTGCCTGTGTTTTTTCCTCGTGGCATATTTATGAGTTGTGTTTTATTACCAGAGTGCTGAGCACAATGATGCCTGATGTTCAATTGCACTTGCCAAGTTGCTGCCCATTTCTGCATATTTTATTCAAGGTATCCCGCATCATTTTAATGTCTGAAGAAGTATTATTCACCTAATCTACTTATGGCTGCTTTGTTGCTGGTAGAACTGGCGAGGTCATTTTGACATACACTATAGGCCAGAAGTTTGGAAGCAAGGCCAATACTGGTCAAAAATTTGGAAGCAACTTCAAGTTTCTGTTCCCAATGCCTTTCTTAAAAACCAGTATGAAATCTATGGATTTTGGGATGAATTTACTGCATGATTAAACTTTTCTTTCATTGATGTGCACCATTTTCCTCTATTTACCATTAGGTACTGTACATATTGATGTTACCAGACCATTGCTGAATAAATGTTAACAAAAGAAAGAGGGGCTTAGTGTTTGGGTTGAGAAGATTTGCAAGAGTCACAACTTCAGTGAAAAAGTAAAAAACAAATCACAGTTTGCATTATTCACTTTATGTCATGGTTTACAGCCCACTGGATGCCAACGGAAATCCGGCGGGCACTAGGACCATGGGCCTAGCAATATGGGCCTGATAATTTGAGTAAAAATGTATTCTGATAAGTGAATCTTTAGATAATAATCATGTTTTTTTTGTTGCAAAGTATGCCAATGAAACTATGATGTTTTTTGTACAAATTTGATCTTGCTTCCAAACTTTTGGCCTATAGTATATAAGAAATTATACCTATTACTGTATAATATCCGAATAATAATCCCTAAATTTCCAATTTACCTTTGAAGTTTTTGTTTTCTTTTTCCTGTCTTCTTTTTTTTTTTTTGAAAATTCTAAGATTTTATTCTATTGTTTCAATAACAAGGAGGGAATGTTACATCATGTACTGTTATGTTTATGTAACATTCTAATCACACACTTGTGACCTTGTGACCTCGAACATTTGACCAAAATAACACCGGCTAAGGGGTTTGTTCGTAGCTCTCAGCCTCCTACCTATGTGAAATTTTTTCGTTATTAAATTTCCATAACTTGTACCTGAAGTCATGGCTTCTCACATTTCGCAGGGTATTTGAGTGGTTTAATTGGCTTCTTTTCTGGTGAACCTGAGGGAGAGTCTACATTGTACTTTTCCGGAGTATAATGATTGCAGCACCTTTTAATGAAGAACGGGGGGAATGAGCATTGCGTCGGCTGCTCTGGGACTGTTGACGCACTACCACTTGGAGCGGGAAAAAGAACAAGAGTAGGAGGAAGACAGACGTAGGGAGGGAGAGATGGAATCGAGAAAAAATGATGTAAGGAGAGACACGGGGTGACAGCGGGAGAGAGAGAGTGATGGCTTGAATGACAGAGGGGGGGAGTGATGCGAGAGAGTGAGAGGTTGAGAGAGAGGAATCAGGTTTGAAAGGAGAGAGCTGGAGAGAGAAAGTAGGGGAAGAGAGGGAGGTGACTGAGAGATGGGAGAGAGAGAGAGCGTGATTGAGGGAGAAAGATAATCCTCTACTTAACGCATTTACAGCAATGTGCAGTGATGATTATACACTTTACAAAATGAGGATAAATCAGAAACCAAATACTATTCAAGTATTTATTTCATGCAATATTGGGTCATATAGATAAAAATAAGTAAACAGATGACAATATATAGTAAAAACAAAAAATAATGTCTTTTTGAGAAAAAAAAGTCATTATCTAGTGTGGCCACCCTTTGCTTTAATTACAGCATTTAACCTTTCAGTAAGAGTTTTCACCTTTTTTTTTAATTTCCTCACTTGTTAAACCATTCCATGTGGTTTGAAGTTCATTCCAAAGAGTTTTTTTCGTTATTACAACAGATATTCTTAATCGGACTAAGGTTTGGACTTTTAGCAGGTCGAGTCCGAACTTTTATGTCACCGGATGTTTCTTTTTGACTGAGATGGTTCTTGCACAACTTAGAAGTGTGTTTAGGGGCATTATCTTGTTGGAAATAAAATCCCTGACCAATCAGTCTCTTTCCAGATGGCAATGTTTGCCTCTCAAGGATGCTGTTATACGTCTTTTGATCCATGATTTTGCCAATGTTTATGAGATCACCTGCTCCTTTCGAGCAGACTGAACCGCAAACCATAATATTACCACCTCCATGTTTTACTGAAGGGGTTAAACAGTCATTTTGAAATGTTCTCCAACTCTACGGTGCATGTAACTTCTGCGGTTTGATAAAAAAAAATTTCAAATTTTGATTCATCGGTCCAAAGGACTTGTTCCCAGTCCACTTGTGTCCAATCCTTGAATTTCTTGGCAGACTCAAGTCTTTTTTTTTTTTTTTTTTTTGATGTTGCCAGCGCTTTGCAGCAACACGACCAATCAACAACAACCATTTTCACACAGGTGTCTGGAAATAGTAGATCTTGGTACTTTCATCTCTTCATTTCTGGCGCTATTAACATCATCACAGAGTTGTGCTGTCAACAGCTGATATTTAAAAAAAAAAAATTTCACTTTTCATACACGGATAACGAACATCAGAGGCACTTAACTTCTGTTTTGCACTTCAATTGCCACTAGTTTTCAGCAAACTGGTCTCTTTGAAACACTTAATGGTGTTTCTTACTGCGCCATGGCAGCATTTGACATCTTCAGCATCATGTAATTCCTCAATACAGCTACGAATAATCTCAGCGAGCTCATTCCGTTGTGCCATTGTGTTTAATTCTGTGACACTGCTCAAAGTTCATGTCACCTTACATACTAGAACAACTGATCATCAGAGGTAATTCTGCAGAAAAATGTTGCCTCAAACCAGCATAAACAAAATTTTTTAGCATCAATAATTGTAATGCCCCTGCTCCAAGGCATTCCTGGCTCCCTGGCTACCTGCCTTCCCCTCATTATTCAATTATCCCACCTGCTCTCTTTGTTAATAATCACACCTGGTTTCTCATAGTTGATTATCATTCCCTTTTCTATTTATATCTTAGTTTTCCCATTCACAGGCAGATAGCCTTAGTTTGTAACACCTTTTTGTTGAGAGCACTCCTTTTTTTGGTTCATTTGGTATCCCTTTTGCCTTTATTTATTTAATAAATTCACACCCTAGCATTTGGGTCCTCCATGTTTAATCACTCTCCTGGTGCCCATAGAAATCCCTGGGTACCAGAACGTTACAAATATCATGAAATGAGCCTTCAAACATGCATTCAGGCTATGCTTTACATGGTCAAAAAATAAAATATGCAATGCCTTTCAATTGTCATAAAAAAAATCGTGTTTTCAGTGTTTTTGTCTATTACCCATATTATTACTGTCTTTTGCTTGTGAGAATGAGAAAAAAGGGATAGGAAGGAAGACAGGTGGGAGAAGCTGGTTTGCTCTCCTTCCCATTGACTGCTCTGCTCCAAACAGGCTTCTGGCCGGTGCGCCCAGTGGCTTCTGGGTAAGTGCAGTTATCCTGCCAGTAAAAACAGTATCCTGCCAGTATCCTGCACATGCCCCCCCCCCGATTCTCTCCCTGCAGCGTCTTTATGACCCCCCCACACCAGCTGTGTTATCTCACTGCAGCAGGTCACACCTGCTTTCAGTATGCTGGCCATGGTCACACGCTCAGCTTCCTCTAAATGTGTTCCTTGGGTCATTGGTACAGGGAATCATTCACATGCACATTGTAGCACACACAGGACTTTCAGTTTCTGTCTTGAACTTGTGCACAAACTAGATGTAGCAACAAACACACGCATACATTATATCTTTCACATACACGCAGTCATACGCACATATAATCTCTCTTACATGCACACACTTTCACATGTGCACAACCAGACATTCAGTTTTGTTTTCATCTGTTGTTGGGACATTCAGTAGTGTTAGACTTCGGCCGTGTTTGAAACCACGCATTAACTTACCGCACTACCGATGACATCAGATTTAGGGGGTAGGGTGTTCACTTATGGGTGGGGAGTGAGTTTGTGTCCACGAGAAGTTCCTGGATGTATACTAGATCGGGCAGGTATTTTGTGGGTGCATCGTGAGCTTACTGTTCATACACTAATTGCCCAACATGCAACGCGACATAAACCGCCATAAAAACTCGCTGAGGAATAACAAGAAGAAGCAGCAACAGGAAGAGTTCGTTCGTAGTGAGTAGCGTGTAGTGTGACTAGTGTGTAGTGAGAATAGTGTATGTAGACCGTAGAGCGCAGTTTCGAACACGGCCTTACTTTCATTCCCTGATCCGCTACCCTGACTTTAACTACAAACACTCCATGCCTCACTATTACCCTAGCCCTCACCATAATCTGACTTAAACCTTAAGCTTACACTTAAAATAGCTCATTAACCTTCTGTAGACCAGCCAATGTCCCCCTGACCATTAATGTAAACACTACTTGCTTAACCCAAACCTTAACTTTAATGTAGCTATCCCTCATCCGAACCATAACCCTTAACTCTAAAATTGCTCAGTTACCTAGTGGAGACTAGCCATTGCCTTGTGGAACATTTGGTCCCCACAAGGATAGGAATACATGCCCATGCACACACACAAAAACACACACAGACATAATCGGGCATGTACACACACAAACACACACTCACACACGCGCACTCACACACACTTGGGTTTTCATGTCTCGTGAGGACATTCCATAGACTTGCATTCATTCCCTAACCCTTTTCCCTGACCTTAACCCTCAACAGTACATACCTAACCCTAACCTTAACCGACCCTAACTTTAACCCCTAACCCTAAAATAGCTCGATTTCCTCATGGGGACCTGAAAATGTCGCCATAAGGATAAAGAGATCTGGAATTAAGGTAGGTAAACACGGACCACGCTCTCTCTCTCTCTCTCTCTCTCTCACACACACACACACACACGCACACACAAACAAACGCACACCCTTTAACAGCAGCAATATAGGTGCAAAATGACGGAGTGCAGATCGGTGGTTATTGCACGCGAGGCTCTCCACCTGACGAACTGCCGCTGCTTCAAGAGCGGGGCCGTGAATTCCTCTTATCCGCCTCGCTACGCGGTTTATCAGATCGGAATCAGGGCGTAATTGGACTGTGTTTCACGGCGCTGTCTTCACGAGGCGCTCTCAGCTCGTGCGAGCTCTGACAGGGCTCTGTTAATAACAGCAAATTAATGAAATATTGGAATATTATGCTCTCTTCGCGCTGCTCCGGCGTCAGCCTTGCTGCTCCTCTTAAAGCTTGCAGATTAATCCATGCAAACTCGCTTCAGGGACCAGCACAAATGCCTCTGTTTACAAACGGAAAAGGACAACAAAGGCAGAATTAGTTTTTTTAAATGATTTTATTCTTTTTTTTTTTTTTGCGCTGGCTGCTCACGTGCCGCGGGTGGATAGATGTAAGCAGTCAAAAAACCTACCCCCACATCCCCACTTAACTGCATGGTAGCTGCACTGAGCCTAATCTCTCCTATGGCTTAATTAGGCAAAAGACATGAAAATTACATTTACTTTTGATGTTTGTTGTGCATTAGGCCTGAGTGCACATCAAGTGTAGCCGCCTTTCCTTTGGAGTCAAGAGGGAAGAATAGACCGGAAACATTTTAAAAATTCACCTGTATTTTCTGTCTCACATTGAAAGGTATTTGGCAGCCCTCAATTTTCTCCATTTGGTACCAAACTTGGACAGGTCCTCTCCAATTGCCTTGCCAGTTTGGAATAGCCAGTCGCTGGCAACCGCTGCCTCATTCATGCTCTGAATCGCACTGCCAATTCAGGACAATGTTGAAATCCATGGTGTTCCTCTGATTTGCTTGGTTTTGCCAGATGCTTCTTGTCACATTGCAAGCTTCAGCCTTGCTCATGTAGAGTCCAGCTAGAAGCTGACCTCTCAGACATAAAATCTGCATTTTCCTGATCAACCAGCAGGGGGTGATAGAGAGAATGAAATTGTGCAGAGCTTGACAATATGGACTGAAGTTTATTCTACAGCCAATGTGATTCTGGACAGTGACACCATACCATATGCAGTGAGTGCTCGCTTCATTGGGTACATCCGTGATCTGTGCATCTGCTCGTCAATGCATATATACACATACAAACAATCAGGCAGCACATACACACACACACACACACACACACACACACACACACACACACACATATATTTATATATATCAGCTGAACATTATGCATTGAACTATGCATACATGGTCAAGAGGTTCAGCAGAATGAGACACAAATGTGATCTAATTGACTTTGACCAGGATTTTCATGTGCAACAGCTTCTGTCTTCAGTTCTTGGAAAATGATGCAAAACCCAAAAAACATGTTGTCAGTAGCAGCTCTGTGGGCAAAAACAACTTGTTAATGCAATGGGCCACAGGATAATATAATGGTTTAAGCTGACATTAAGGCGACATTAGCTCAAATAGCCACGTGTTCTGACTGTGCTATGCAGATGTGGTGGAACGAGGGATTCACAGTATGAGCGCGCAGCTGGAAAATCTGCAGAAAAGGAATGTTTAAAGTGCCTCATTCAATCCATGACAAGAATAATGTGTGTTGTGTCTGGGGGCAAAACAGGGGTATTATCCAGCATTGTACTTAATAATATGGCCAATGACTGTAAATCACTGCATGTATTGCATTTCTTAATTCAATAGGTTTGCTTCAAAAGGGGCACAGGATTACAGTTGAACGTTCCATTAAAAAAACCCATTTTATAGAACATTTTATTTTCCTGTTCAGTCCTCCTGCACCAGGACTGTATCTAACACCACTGTATCTTACAGCCCAGATAATGTTGACTTTGAAGACCCCCTGTTTCATATTAAGGCCCCTGTTCTTCACATCAGTGTTTGAAATGCACGGTTCAAAATACCTGCCGTTCTCTACATCACAAACAGACCTGCCCTGGTTCATTCTCATGAGATCTGTCAGTGCGCCCTGCTCCCCACCACAGCCTCGCCCGACTGCCCCATCCTGCTGTTCCTCACAGGACTATAGCTACTTTTTTCTCACTTGTTCACATCTGATAGCATTTCCTTGTCATTTCACATGAGACTGCTTTTTGAATGAGGCCCAGTACAATTCACAAGAGAGGAATCGGCATAAAAATTGAATCAGAATCTTAATTCTACTGTTCAGAAAATATGGGTCCCAAGAGAGCAATGCATTCATTGAAAATACATTTTAGAGTTTAAAAGTGTGGTCAAATAATTTAATTTTGCTGAAGTCAAAGTTTTGAATGGACTTCAATGGAGAAATCTTGAGTTTGTAGCTTGATGGCACAGTGTTTACGGAGGCAAAAGTGTAATATTCTTACAGGTAACCATTCATTGAAAATACATTTTAGGTTTAAAAAGTTTTCCAGCTACAGGGGAAATATCAATCCCGAGCTAACCGAGTACATTTACAGCCATGATGCAACGGGTTGTTACACCTGATTTATTAGTCTACCACTCAATACTTCTATAACTTCATATTTAACGGTCTCCCTGCTCTCTCTTTGATGCAGAGGTACACGAGAAGCACGCAGCCACTGGCATCCGAAAGCAAAAGACGCAACCAGCTGCATCGAAAAAGCAATTACTGCCAAAATATGAATTCTGAAACATAATCAATCTGTTTTGGAGTCTGCACAAACCAAACACATGACATTTACTGTCTGTCTACTGTAGTAATAATTTCATCTCAAGCACGAATATGCTTATTTCTTTTTTGCTTCAGCATATTTCACATGGAGTTACACAGACTGTGAATTTTTAATAGAATTTGCATGTGTAGTGTTTGCAACCTGTGTGTCACATCTCATTAATTCCATATTTGACAGGGCTGTGGCATGATTTAATTTTCAATGCAGTCTGCACATAGGCTACTGTTTCGAACAAAATCTGAACTCTTCAATTTGTGCTCTGTCAGTAGAACAAAGGGATATAAATGAGACCTAGCAAAAGGTAAATTAGCACAGCATTCAGAAGTATCAGAAAGTATTGATCATAATGTGTAACAGCAAGTGACACAATGGAGGTGGAGACCAGGAATTTTAAAGACCAGACTTGTTACATTGCTTGATATTGTTTTGTAAAACTTAGCAATAGCACACTTTAATGGGAAGAAAATGATAACTGATTTTGGACAGAACGCGCAGTTCTCATCAGTACATTATTTTTTCAAGGTTTAATGATGCTGTGAATTTTATAGTAGGGAAGAACTTGCTTAGTGGGAGTGGGGATTACTCTGCTTGAGAATTCGCCCCCTGAATAAATAATAATGTTTTGTTTCTCTTGGATTATTGCTAAAGTGCCGCAGGTTAAAATCTCAGGTGTGGCGCAGCACATTAGCCTTAGAGCAGCATTCACAGTTTTGGCTGGAAGCGTTCTGCCGGAAAAGCAAGTGAGAATAGCTCCATTCCTAGAAGACTGCAGTGTTTGCCAATTTCCACAGTACCCGGTTATTCTAACTTCATTTTCGTAATATACATGCTCACCGGCACTGATTCAGTACAATCTCACACCTGCAGTAGGGAAGAAAATATCCACTGTCTGCTGCTTCAGCTCAGGACTTAATCAGACTTGTCAACTGAAATAAATGATTGCGGCCGGCTGAATAATTAAGAGGGAGCTGGAATGAATCCTAAAATGGATTTGGCCCTTGTAGTGTGACTGGATCATCTGCTGGTGTCTTCGGATCCTGTCCCAGGGAACATGGGAATCCGGGTTTTCTTCTTAGCCCGCGTCCCCAGTCGATTAAGATCAATGGAGCCATTAATTGAATTCTGATCTGGATTTAATTTACTAATTAAAAGGTAAAGGGAGCTCGATGTATTTATTCGCGCCTGAAATGTGGAGCTGTTTCTCATCCAGCTCCATAGTTTTATTCGGTTTGTCACCGCAGGGCCCTGAATCAACCCTTTTAAGCGCTTGTGCTAATCACCATTTCCTGTTTTTCTGTTAAATTCAGGGAGGCAGGCGGCAGTAAACCCCCACCGCATCTCAGTGCTGATAAATGGTACTTCCTTTAAGCATAAACCTCCTCCCTGCCACCAGTCCGACCCTTACATAAACCAGAAACAATCGTTGTAGACGAATGGTAAAAAAAAAAAAAAAAGTCCTATTGTCTAAATTCTAACCACTTTTCCTTAACCTCAATGGAAAACGTCATGAGGTTAAGGAAAATTTAAAGGTAGAATTCAAATTGACTAGGGAAAGACAATCATGATGCTAAGAGAATTTGACTGCACTCACAATCAGCAACGAAATTATGCTTCCCTAGTCAATCTTGTTTGTTTGTTTTTGTTAATGGCTGTATGGCTGGTGCATCACTTTACATTGCTGCTGCAAGGAATTGTGGGGTAGTTTTAGCTCCTGTCTTTATGTGAAGGATTGTGCAGTGTATCTTATGCTAAAGGGGATAAGTCACAAAGTGCTGAAGCACCTTGCCTTTGCATATAGAGAATTTGAACAGCTGTTACCATGGCTGTCATGTAAATACTTGCAGGTCATTTCCAAAGAGCTAGCAACTGTCCTAAGCAAAAAACACTATTCAGTTGCAGCTAAACTCTGAGGAGAGAGCTGGGGGGTGTTTCTGAGCTTGCTAGATAACTGCATCGAGTGAAACCTGCCACATGTCCTTTTCCATCAGTCAGCGTTCAAGATTTAGGAGGGTTTTAGATTCAAGTGCAGTTATCTTGTTAGCTCAGTAATCCAGCTTTGTGAAACAGGGCCTGGATACAGATTTGTGTTGGTATAAGGGCCTGCTGGCACTTGATGGACACCTACTCCAGCAGGAGGGAAAACTCACAGCGCCCCCTAGAGGTTTGGCAGGATAACACAGGTCCTGAGTGTCAGACCCGAATGAGGTCATACTTTATTTTAGGGTCTTGCTTGCATTGTATGACATTACATCTATTTAGCTTTTTTTACAACAACATGCAAGAAGCCCATATTAAGGGTCAGATAAGGTACAGTTCACCTTCAGTATGCATAGCAAATAAGTAAGTATGGTATTTCACATTGTAGGTGAGGTATAACTGCCAGGTGTGAAAACAGCTGACAGGATGGATGCAATTATGACATGACGGTGCTTAATGAAAATGCGGGGTTTAGTTTTCCAATGGCCCTGATTGGCTTTGTTGGTGTTACTTCTGTGTATAAAATATCTGGAAAAAATTTTTATCAAACTCATATTCAGCACAATTTTACTTTTCATTGCAGTGGTCCCAGAGGGGGCAAAGGTGTCTTAATTAGTGACACTCTCCTGAGAGAGAGAGAAATAGTGGAAGAGAGGGCAGAAAGTGGGAGAGGAAGAAGAAAGATTGCCTGAGAAAGAAAAAGAGAGAGAGAGAGGGAGAAGAGAATTTAACTGTTGCAACACAGAGTAAAATAGCTCATTAAATGTCCGTAAGTATTTTCCACTTCTGGCCCTTTACCTTCCTTATCGAAGGGCTGCTGAATCTATTTACGTAATTTATGCCCGTTATTTGTGTCCGTGATGCATTCGTGTGAGATCGAATATTGATTTTGGCTTTTTGATGTTTCTCTTCAATGATCACTGTTGCAAATTGGCAGATAGAGAGCCTTTGGCGATTTTAAACCAAACCCTGCAATAAACAAGACGGCACTGGAGCTTCAGACTATTTTATGCACTGCAGTCTTTATGCAATGTTACAGAGGGACCATCAACTGTTTTACACCCTACGGGCCACTCATGGTACTACAGGAGAACCAGTGATTATTTGACTCTCCACAGAAAATGTGGTACTTCAGGAGAAATGGTGACTATTTAGCCTTGTTTCCACCAAGTAGTCGAGTTTAGTTCAGTTCATCACAGATTAGAATGGATATTTAGGCATTTTCACTGTCAAAAGTTGTGGATGGTACTGAAAGAATGATTCCAATATACCCCGATTTTTCATAACCTTGGTGTTCAAGTACCTAGCATACTGTTTCGATATTAAAAGGTGGAGGTAGAAAAACTGCAGTCCATTGATTGGTCAAGAGTGTATCAACAAGGATGAATGGTTGACATGACTATTACCTTCTGGTAACAACCCCAAAAACATTTACGATTAACGTTTGCAGTGGAAACACAAACCAAATTCCAGGATTTAGATATTGGGCCATACAGGCTAAGTACTGGTTCGATGGGTATGATACAAATGGTATTTGGTGGAACCACCCTATAGGCTGCATATGGCACCGCAGGAGAGACTGTTACTACTCCCAAGAGACCACATAGCACTACATAAGAACCTATGACTATTATAGAGCTGCTCACTGACGAGCGACGACACCTCCTCCATCCAGGCAAATACCATACTAAGTCCTGATGAGCTACAGCCAAATGACATGAGAAGAGCACAGTCCAAGACGGGGACTGCATGTACAGCCACACAGTCTCTCCTTCCGACTGCCAACCAGCTGTTGCTGAAACCGCATTGCTAATTAAACTGGGAGCTATCCAAGAGACCAGCTGCATTGTTTCAGATTCATCCCATTTTTTTTAACTGCATGATAGATTCATTCCACGTTCATTTAGCGTTCATTAATTATAAATAGATCGTTAATCTGCGCAGTGATGAATCATTTCTTAAATTACGTGCCGCGCTTCACAAAATTAATATTCGTGCAGGGGCTCTTCCCTCTCGTCTTATCGCTCGCCTTTAATATCTGAGTATAGATTTTCCCACAGAGGATTTTTTTTCAGCTATTTTTTGCTCCATAATCTGCTGAAGTGCGTATCAGCCATGAACGAACATCCCTGCTCTGTTTCCCGCCCAAATCAGCTGGTGCGTGCTGGTGATTTGATGCGATGTCAGCTACTTCTACTTTGGCCTGGGACACAGTGAGCTAAAATACTCTGTGCTGTTACCTTTCCCTCTGACTGCATTCTAATGGCTTCTTAAGATGCTGTTATCAGGAGTGTTTCAGTGCTGTGTTCTGTCCCAGAACTGCTTTAGAATGTTCCAGAGTTTGAATGCATTCTGTGAGCAGCCATTGCTATTGTTTTTGCTCTAATTTGCTCACACACCTGTTGGGTGTTATTAGGTCTGGCTGTTACGCCAAAGGCTTGCGCCATTGATTTAGCAAAGTCTACAATGGATTGACCCATAAAGCCGTAGCCTCCTGTGCAGGATATTGTTGATCCTGGCCTCTAAAGTGATGTATGAAAGAAAGAGCAACAACTTTAGCGAGACGTGGCACCCTGTTTGCATCCCAGTTATAATTCATCCAAAATATTAGGCTCATTAGAGCTTAATTTCATCTCCTTCTTTCTTCCCTGTGCCCGACTCCAAAATCTTTTGAATCCCCCATCATAACAGAGATTTTATTCCATTTAGTGTGTCCTCAGGAGGTTTGGGAGCTCCCACCTGCTTTCTAAGACATATTGAGCAAGGAAACCTTTGAGCATGCTCAGTGGAAATATTTTTTTTTCCAAGACAAGTGTAAAGGATTGGACTGTGAACCTGCCTCTCTCCACCTACCATGCCAGTAACTGACATTGGTTTGAACTGACTCCTTTGTTGTGGGGGCAATCCATTTCGATAATTCACGTCTCTTTCACTCAGCTGTCTTCACTTACTTTGCTCCTTGGTTATTTTCATTTTTATTATTATTTTTTTACTAAACCTTTATTTAAACAGGTGAGTCCCATTGGATTTTAAGTGCTCTTTTGAAGGGAGCCCTGGCTAACACATCAGCGGTAGGCTACAGTGTTTCAAAAACAACATACAAGCAACCATAAAAATAAAAATAAAAACATGAAGGTTTTGGAATGAAAGAAGAAATTGTGAAATAAGCAGGTGGAAGGAGTCTCCTGGTGTGCTGGGGTGTGTGTGGTTGGGGGACTTAGTGACATTTGGGAGTTCCCCACTGTCTTGGTCAACCTCACCACCTGGCTGTCTCAACCTGCTGTGTAACCATGCCCCGAATCTATTGGCTAAAAACTCCCCCCCCCCTCCACCTCAGCTAATGTGTGGTGAGGTTCTTGCTACAAATTTGTGGGTGCTACACACTGCTGGTTCTGGAGGAGAATTTCCCCCTTATCATTGTAAAGCGGATTGGGTCACCGTCTTTTAGATTATGCTTTTGGTGTGTAAAGCGATATCTATAAGCAGTTATCTATTTGATCTATCTACTTGTGCTATCAGTTTTGGGAAAGAGCCATTTTGAAATCGCTGAAAATGTGAGAACCCCATTCTATGCAACAGTGTCCCCTCAAAAAGAGAATCATTTCTTCACAAGTGGCACAGCTCAGCTGGCACAAAATGTTCTCACAATGTTAACTGAGTGTATTATTAGATTACATCAGCACAACATGGCAGAGACATTAGAACATTTAATGTTAGATCGGTGGTGTTTTCATTTTTTTTCATCGTACAGCAGCCATGTGTAAACAGGTCATGTTTAGTGCTGGTTTGTTTAGCTGTTTAGCTGTGTAATGGGGGAAAAAAAGCCACTAGATGGCAGTATTGACATTTTTTTTTGTTAAGCCCAATCTAAAGCTAGGTTTGGGCATGTCCTGGGCATGCCTCAGAGGGGGCTGGAAAAGAGTATATAAGGAGAAAAATTGAGAGAGTAGTTGTAGTTGGAGAAATTGCAAGGAGAAATTGTGGAAGGATACATTTGACCAGACCTGTCACTCTTTTCAAGACCTGTGAAGTTTTTTGTGGATTTTTGCCTGTGTTGGAGCATTTTCCCGTCCCAGGACATCGCAACATAGCAGCCCATCTCCAGTACAAAGGAACTGTAAATATCTCATTTTTTATTTTATTTCAATCTTGGTCAGTAGGGTAGAGTGTAGATTAGTTCTAAGTTTTGTTTAATTAAATCTGTTGAAGTTGAAGAATTTTGTCTGTCATCCCTTGCTGTAATTGACGCCGTAACAAATTGGGGCCATAACAGCTGTCAGAACAGGAGTGAGCACCTCGAGTGGGTTTTGCTCATGTGGAAATGCAGAGCACTATGTGGTATGGATGCTAAGAATGGGTACGAGACACTTCAACATACAGATGATTAATTTATGCATCCAATCTCCTCAGTCTATAAAATGAAGCAGTAATTGTCTTTTGCAAATTAATGGATTCCTATGTGTTACGATGCTTTAATCACAAGGGTGAAATTAGCACGGTTTAATATGAGACTGATATATAAACATCAAATTTTCGCTGAGTTGGGAGGCCATTACAGCTCTGCAGTTTCCTGCACTGGGATGATTCTATGCTTTGTGCTCATATACGCCTTTACAGCACCGTAGGACTCATTTACCACTCTTATCGCTTCTGTTTTGCTGCGCATGGTTGGGTTCTGAACTTAGTGTTTCCTTAGCAATTTCCTGTTGGGCGTGTGGACAGTCTGTTTGAGTGTAATAGTATCTTGTGTCACTTATTTTGCAGTTTTATCCAGCCCTAACTTTTTTTTTTTTTTTTTTTGCTGATCACATATCCAAATATTTCCAAAGTTTTGCTTTGACTTAAGTCCAAATTTGCAGCGTAAACAACACTTGACTTAAACTTAAGAACTTTGAGCTGCATTTTATGTATGAATGGCGGCATATGAATAAAGTTCATTGATGTTTCTGGTGTTCATGGCTGTGAATGCACTGACAGTTAATTTGAATAGTTCCATGTCTGACATACTTTCTTTATGTGTGCCAGTGACCTTCTGTAATCAGTATGTCATTATTGGAGGTCGTTTTGGATAATAGGGCCTGTCAAATAAATGTAATATAAATTTCCCTGGAGTCCCCAGTTGTTGCAACATTTGGCCTCCTTTGTCCTCTGGGAAAAATTAGCAAAAGGCACAATGCTTATGCCTGTGATAACAGCAAAATGTGAAGTGCAGTAAAATAATATTTATAATCGTATTGTAAATGTGCAGTTATTTAGGTATTAATGAGCAATGAAATTCTGCAGAAATGGATGGGTGTGGGGTCATGCTGCTGGGTGGCTCAATTCATCATGGCTCATAAATGATATGCCAAAGCTGAACCAATCAGAGCTCAATAGAGAGGGGAGAGGATTGGATGTTGAAGACACCTGGATGCTATGAGTCCGGATTACACTTTTCACTATTACCTCCACTGAGGAGGATATATTTTACCTTCAGTTTGTGGGTAACATAGACTGTATAAAAAGATGGACACAGCGCCCGGGTCTGAAAAGTGAGGCCGATGCGGAAATCTCAAAATTTGCATCATATTCAATGGCCAGCAGATGGCAACGTCGGTGGTTGCAGAAAGAAGTTCAATGCTATAGAAGTCTATGAGAAAATGACCCTACTTTGCCACCTGATTTATTATTTCAATAATGATTTTCCATATCATTTCATGCTATCTATCGCAAGTTTCAAGTCTCCTTCAATATATTGTGATGTTCATTTTTGTAAATTATGGTTCCAAGTTGACTAGAATAAAGGACAAAGCCAGAATATGCTTTAGGGGCGTGGCTATCCTCTGGTCCTCGTCCGACATGGTCAGATCCAGAGCCACGGTCCTCCCCGGATCTTCAATTCACGCTCTGGTCCAATAGGAATCACATCCGGTTTCAAAATGACAAAATGGTGCTGTTCAAATTACCAAAATCGAGGCTTCCTAAATGGTATGCTGAAACCAATGGGTGACATCACCGTTGCTTCGTCCATCTTTTTATATAGTCCATGGTGGGTAAGTATGTCCATTTGTTTGTTTGCAACATTATGGAAAAAAAAATAATTGACAGATTTTCATGAAATTTTTATCTGGGGTGTGTCTTGGCTTTACTTAGACAGTGATTTCATTTTGGGTGTGATCCTTACCAAATTCTGGATCCAGGAATTTTCTATTTATTTGTGTGGTGGGACATGATAATGCTACTTGTATGTGTCCCAGACGTGTGGGGGTGTGTTGAGCCTTGGCGGAGACATGCGCTCTCTGAGTGGTTAATTGTGTTTTTGTTTATTTTTTGTTCAAATTCTAAGCCCGTTTTCTACAGCTGAGGTGATTTCAATTACCTGTTGTGATTAGTGCATGACTGTAGAATGTTCTGTGACAGGCATTCAGATTTATCT